>JBBELK010000795.1:0-78116 GCA_037783545.1 Henricia sp. BOLD:AAB3569 | reverse complement strand
CCGTGGCTGTCTGTACCACACCTCTTGTGGGTACTCCTGAGTTGCGCGTGCATGCTCAGTCATTCGGACTTGTCGTTAACGCACCGCAGTTGTGGCTCGGCAATTTGGTCAAAGTGTGGTCCAAACGTCTGGCAAATTTGAGAGGTCGAAAAATGTTCGTACGAACTTCAAATTTTGCATGCCCTAAACTCTCTTATAGATTGCGCACAGTTGTTCATAAAAAATTGACAGACTTTTCGCCGGGAAATGGCAGAGGAATTTCATAGTTTAGAAAAAACTGGGTTGAGGCTTCCTGACGGCTCTCCACTGCAAACCGTGGCTGTCTGTACACACCTCTTTGGGGTACTCCTGAGTTGTGCGCATGCTCAGTCATTCGGACTGTCGTTAACGCACCGCAGTTTGGCTCGGCAATTTGGTCAAAGTGTGGTCCAAACGTCGGCAAATTTGGAGGTCGAAAAATGTTCCGACGAACTTCAATTTTGCATGCCCTAAACCTCTCTATATTGCGCACATTGTCATAAAAAATTGACAGACTTTCGCCGGGAAATGGGCAGAGAAATTTCAAAGTTTAGAAAAAACTGGGTTGAGGCTTCCTGACTGCTCTCACGCAAACCGTGGCTGTCTGTACACACCTCTTTGGGGTACTCCTGAGTTGTGCGCATGCTCAGTCATTCGGACTGTCGTTAACGCACCGCAGTTTGGCTCGGCAATTTGGTCAAAGTGTGGTCCAAACGTCGGCAAATTTGGAGGTCGAAAAATGTTCCGACGAACTTCAAATTTTGCATGCCCTAAACTCTCTATATTGCGCACTTGTCATAAAAAATTGACAGACTTTCGCCGGGAAATGGCAGAGAAATTTCAAAGTTTAGAAAAAACTGGTTGAGGCTTCCTGACTGCTCTCACGCAAACCGTGGCTGTCTGTACACACCTCTTTGGGGTACTCCTGAGTTGTGCGCATGCTCAGTCATTCGGACTGTCGTTAACGCACCGCAGTTTGGCTCGGCAATTTGGTCAAAGTGTGGTCCAAACGTCGGCAAATTTGGAGGTCGAAAAATGTTCCGACGAACTTCAAATTTTGCATGCCCTAAACTCTCTATATTGCGCACTTGTCATAAAAAATTGACAGACTTTCGCCGGGAAATGGAAGAGAAATTTCAAAGTTTAGAAAAAACTGGGTTGAGGCTTCCTGACTGCTCTCACGCAAACCGTGGCTGTCTGTACACACCTCTTTGGGGTACTCCTGAGTTGTGCGCATGCTCAGTCATTCGGACTGTCGTTAACGCACCGCAGTTTGGCTCGGCAATTTGGTCAAAGTGTGGTCCAAACGTCGGCAAATTTGGAGGTCGAAAATGTTCCGACGAACTTCAAATTTTGCATGCCCTAAACTCTCTATATTGCGCACTTGTCATAAAAAATTGACAGACTTTCGCCTGGAAATGGAAGAGAAATTTCAAAGTTTAGAAAAAACTGGGTTGAGGCTTCCTGACTGCTCTCACGCAAACCGTGGCTGTCTGTACACACCTCTTTGGGGTACTCCTGAGTTGTGCGCATGCTCAGTCATTCGGACTGTCGTTAACGCACCGCAGTTTGGCTCGGCAATTTGGTCAAAGTGTGGTCCAAACGTCGGCAAATTTGGAGGTCGAAAAATGTTCCGACGAACTTCAAATTTTGCATGCCCTAAACTCTCTATATTGCGCACTTGTCATAAAAAAATTGACAGACTTTCGCCGGGAAATGGAAGAGAAATTTCAAAGTTTAGAAAAAACTGGGTTGAGGCTTCCTGACTGCTCTCACGCAAACCGTGGCTGTCTGTACACACCTCTTTGGGGTACTCCTGAGTTGTGCGCATGCTCAGTCATTCGGACTGTCGTTAACGCACCGCAGTTTGGGCTCTGCAATTTGGTCAAAGTGTGGTCCAAACGTCGGCAAATTTGGAGGTCGAAAAATGTTCCGACGAACTTCAAATTTTGCATGCCCTAAACTCTCTATATTGCGCACTTGTCATAAAAAATTGACAGACTTTCGCCGGGAAATGGCAGAGAAATTTCAAAGTTTAGAAAAACTGGGTTGAGGCTTCCTGACTGCTCTCACGCAAACCGTGGCTGTCTGTACACACCTCTTTGGGGTACTCCTGAGTTGTGCGCATGCTCAGTCATTCGGACTGTCGTTAACGCACCGCAGTTTGCTCGGCAATTTGGTCAAAGTGTGGTCCAAACGTCGGCAAATTTGGAGGTCGAAAAATGTTCCGACGAACTTCAAATTTTGCATTGCCCTAAACTCTCTATATTGCGCACTTGTCATAAAAAATTGACAGACTTTCGCCGGGAAATGGCAGAGAAATTTCAAAGTTTAGAAAAAACTGGGTTGAGGCTTCCTGACTGCTCTCACGCAAACCGTGGCTGTCTGTACACACCTCTTTGGGGTACTCCTGAGTTGTGCGCATGCTCAGTCATTCGGACTGTCGTTAACGCACCGCAGTTTGGCTCGGCAATTTGGTCAAAGTGTGGTCCAAACGTCGGCAAATTTGGAGGTCGAAAAATTTTCCGACGAACTTCAAATTTTGCATGCCCTAAACTCTCTATATTGCGCACTTGTCATAAAAAATTGACAGACTTTCGCCGGGAAATGGCAGAGAAATTTCAAAGTTTAGAAAAAACTGGGTTGAGGCTTCCTGACTGCTCTCACGCAAACCGTGGCTGTCTGTACACACCTCTTTGGGGTACTCCTGAGTTGTGCGCATGCTCAGTCATTCGGACTGTCGTTAACGCACCGCAGTTTGGCTCGGCAATTTGGTCAAAGTCTGGTCCAAACGTCGGCAAATTTGGAGGTCGAAAAATGTTCCGACGACTTCAAATTTTGCATGCCCTAAACTCTCTATATTGCGCACTTGTCATAAAAAATTGACAGACTTTCGCCGGGAAATGGCAGAGAAATTTCAAAGTTTAGAAAAAACTGGGTTGAGGCTTCCTGACTGCTCTCACGCAAACCGTGGCTGTCTGTACACACCTCTTTGGGTACTCCTGAGTTGTGCGCATGCTCAGTCATTCGGACTGTCGTTAACGCACCGCAGTTTGGCTCGGCAATTTGGTCAAAGTGTGGTCCAAACGTCGGCAAATTTGGAGGTCGAAAAATGTTCCGACGAACTTCAAATTTTGCATGCCCTAAACTCTCTATATTGCGCACTTGTCATAAAAAATTGACAGACTTTCGCCGGGAAATGGCAGAGAAATTTCAAAGTTTAGAAAAAAATGAGTTGAGGCTTCCTGACTGCTCTCACGCAAACCGTGGCTGTCTGTACACACCTCTTTAGGGTACTCCTGAGTTGTGCGCATGCTCAGTCATTCGGACTGTCGTTAACGCACCGCAGTTTGGCTCGGCAATTGGTCAAAAGTGTGGTCCAAACGTCGGCAAATTTGGAGGTCGAAAAATGTTCCGACGAACTTCAAATTTTGCATGCCCTAAACTCTCTATATTGCGCACTTGTCATAAAAATTGACAGACTTTCGCCGGGAAATGGCAGAGAAATTTCAAAGTTTAGAAAAAACTGGGTTGAGGCTTCCTGACTGCTCTCACGCAAACCGTGGCTGTCTGTACACACCTCTTTGGGGTACTCCTGAGTTGTGCGCATGCTCAGTCATTCGGACTGTCGTTAACGCACCGCAGTTTGGCTCGGCAATTTGGTCAAAGTGTGGTCCAAACGTCGGCAAATTTGGAGGTCGAAAAATGTTCCGACGAACTTCAAATTTTGCATGCCCTAAACTCTCTATATTGCGCACTTGTCATAAAAAATTGACAGACTTTCGCCGGGAAATGGCAGAGAAATTTCAAAGTTTAGAAAAAACTGGGTTGAGGCTTCCTGACTGCTCTCACGCAAACAGTGGCTGTCTGTACACACCTCTTTGGGGTACTCCTGAGTTGTGCGCATGCTCAGTCATTCGGACTGTCGTTAACGCACCGAAGTTTGGCCCGGCAATTTGGTCAAAGTGTGGTCCAAACGTCGGCAAATTTGGAGGTCGAAAAATGTTCCGACGAACTTCAAATTTTGCATGCCCTAAACTCTCTATATTGCGCACTTGTCATAAAAAATTGACAGACTTTCGCCGGAAATGGAAGAGAAATTTCAAAGTTTAGAAAAAACTGGGTTGAGGCTTCCTGACTGCTCTCACGCAAACCGTGGCTGTCTGTACACACCTCTTTGGGGTACTCCTGAGTTGTGCGCATGCTCAGTCATTCGGACTGTCGTTAACGCACCGCAGTTTGGCTCGGCAATTTGGTCAAAGTGTGGTCCAAACGTCGGCAAATTTGGAGGTCGAAAAATGTTCCGACGAACTTCAAATTTTGCATGCCCTAAACTCTCTATATTGCGCACTTGTCATAAAAAATTGACAGACTTTCGCCGGGAAATGGCAGAGAAATTTCAAAGTTTAGAAAAAACTGGGTTGAGGCTTCCTGACTGCTCTCACGCAAACCGTGGCTGTCTGTACACACCTCTTTGGGTACTCCTGATTGTGCGCATGCTCAGTCATTCGGACTGTCGTTAACGCACCGCAGTTTGGCTCGGCAATTTGGTCAAAGTGTGGTCCAAACGTCGGCAAATTTTGGAGGTCGAAAAATGTTCCGACGAACTTCAAATTTTGCATGCCCTAAACTCTCTATATTGCGCACTTGTCATAAAAAATTGACAGACTTTCGCCTGGAAATGGAAGAGAAATTTCAAAGTTTAGAAAAAACTGGGTTGAGGCTTCCTGACTGCTCTCACGCAAACCGTGGCTGTCTGTACACACCTCTTTGGGGTACTCCTGAGTTGTGCGCATGCTCAGTCATTCGGACTGTCGTTACGCACCGCAGTTTGGCTCTGCAATTTGGTCAAAGTGTGGTCCAAACGTCGGCAAATTTGGAGGTCGAAAATGTTCCGACGAACTTCAAATTTTGCATGCCCTAAACTCTCTATATTGCGCACTTGTCATAAAACATTGGCAGACTTTCGCCGGGAAATGGCAGAGAAATTTCAAAGTTTAGAAAAAACTGGGTTGAGGCTTCCTGACTGCTCTCACGCAAACCGTGGCTGTCTGTACACACCTCTTTGGGTACTCCTGAGTTGTGCGCATGCTCAGTCATTCGGACTGTCGTTAACGCACCGCAGTTTGGCTCGGCAATTGGTCAAAGTGTGGTCCAAACGTCGGCAAATTTGGAGGTCGAAAAATGTTCCGACGAACTTCAAATTTGCATGCCCTAAACTCTCTATATTGCGCACTTGTCATAAAAAATTGACAGACTTTCGCCTGAAATGGAAGAGAAATTTCAAAGTTTAGAAAAAAACTGGTTGAGGCTTCCTGACTGCTCTCACGCAAACCGTGGCTGTCTGTACACACCTCTTTGGGGTACTCCTGAGTTGTGCGCATGCTCAGTCATTCGGACTGTCGTTAACGCACCGCAGTTTGGCTCTGCAATTTGGTCAAAGTGTGGTCCAAACGTCGCAAATTTGGAGGTCGAAAATGTTCCGACGAACTTCAAATTTGCATGCCCTAAACTCTCTATATTGCGCAGTTGTCATAAAAAAATTGACAGACTTTCGCCGGGAAATGGCAGAGAAATTTCAAAGTTTAGAAAAAACTGGGTTGAGGCTTCCTGACTGCTCTCACGCAAACCGTGGCTGTCTGTACACACCTCTTTGGGGTACTCCTGAGTTGTGCGCATGCTCAGTCATTCGGACTGTCGTTAACGCACCGCAGTTTGGCTCGGCAATTTGTCAAAGTGTGGTCCAAACGTCGGCAAATTTGGAGGTCGAAAATGTTCCGACGAACTTCAAATTTTGCATGCCCTAAACTCTCTATATTGCGCACTTGTCATAAAAAATTGACAGACTTTCGCCGGGAAATGGCAGAGAAATTTCAAAGTTTAGAAAAAAATGAGTTGAGGCTTCCTGACTGCTCTCACGCAAACCGTGGCTGTCTGTACACACCTCTTTAGGGTACTCCTGAGTTGTGCGCATGCTCAGTCATTCGGACTGTCGTTAACGCACCGCAGTTTGGCTCGGCAATTTGCGTCAAAAGTGTGGTCCAAACGTCGGCAAATTTGGAGGTCGAAAAATGTTCCGACGAACTTCAAATTTTGCATGCCCTAAACTCTCTATATTGCGCACTTGTCATAAAAAATTGACAGACTTTCGCCGGGAAATGGCAGAGAAATTTCAAAGTTTAGAAAAAACTGGGTTGAGGCTTCCTGACTGCTCTCACGCAAACCGTGGCTGTCTGTACACACCTCTTTGGGGTACTCCTGAGTTGTGCGCATGCTCAGTCATTCGGACTGTCGTTAACGCACCGCAGTTTGGCTCGGCAATTTGGTCAAAGTGTGGTCCAAACGTCGGCAAATTTGGAGGTCGAAAAATGTTCCGACGAACTTCAAATTTTGCATGCCCTAAACTCTCTATATTGCGCACTTGTCATAAAAAATTGACAAACTTTCGCCGGGAAATGGAAGAGAAATTTCAAAGTTTAGAAAAAACTGGGTTGAGGCTTCCTGACTGCTCTCACGCAAACCGTGGCTGTCTGTACACACCTCTTTGGGGTACTCCTGAGTTGTGCGCATGCTCAGTCATTCGGACTGTCGTTAACGCACCGCAGTTTGGCTCGGCAATTTGGTCAAAGTGTGGTCCAAACGTCGGCAAATTTGGAGGTCGAAAAATGTTCCGACGAACTTCAAATTTTGCATGCCCTAAACTCTCTATATTGCGCACTTGTCATAAAAAATTGACAGACTTTCGCCTGGAAATGGAAGAGAAATTTCAAAGTTTAGAAAAAACTGGGGTTGAGGCTTCCTGACTGCTCTCACGCAAACCGTGGCTGTCTGTACACACCTCTTTGGGGTACTCCTGAGTTGTGCGCATGCTCAGTCATTCGGACTGTCGTTAACGCACCGCAGTTTGGCTCTGCAATTTGGTCAAAGTGTGGTCCAAACGTCGGCAAATTTGGAGGTCGAAAAATGTTCCGACGAACTTCAAATTTTGCATGCCCTAAACTCTCTATATTGCGCACTTGTCATAAAAAATTGACAGACTTCGCCTGGAATGGAAGAGAAATTTCAAAGTTTAGAAAAAACTGGGTTGAGGCTTCCTGACTGCTCTCACGCAAACCGTGGCTGTCTGTACACACCTCTTTGGGGTACTCCCTGAGTTGTGCGCATGCTCAGTCATTCGGACTGTCGTTAACGCACCGCAGTTTGGCTCTGCAATTTGGTCAAAGTGTGGTCCAAACGTCGGCAAATTTGGAGGTCGAAAAATGTTCCGACGAACTTCAAATTTTGCATGCCCTAAACTCTCTATATTGCGCAGTTGTCATAAAAAAATTGACAGACTTTCGCCGGGAAATGGCAGAGAAATTTCAAAGTTTAGAAAAAACTGGGTTGAGGCTTCCTGACTGCTCTCACGCAAACCGTGGCTGTCTGTACACACCTCTTTGGGGTACTCCTGAGTTGTGCGCATGCTCAGTCATTCGGACTGTCGTTAACGCACCGCAGTTTGGCTCGGCAATTTGGTCAAAGTGTGGTCCAAACGTCGGCAAATTTGGAGGTCGAAAAATGTTCCGACGAACTTCAAATTTTGCATGCCCTAAACTCTCTATATTGCGCACTTGTCATAAAAAATTGACAAACTTTCGCCGGGAAATGGCAGAGAAATTTCAAAGTTTAGAAAAAACTGGGTTGAGGCTTCCTGACTGCTCTCACGCAAACCGTGGCTGTCTGTACACACCTCTTTGGGGTACTCCTGAGTTGTGCGCATGCTCAGTCATTCGGACTGTCGTTAACGCACCGCAGTTTGGCTCTGCAATTTGGTCAAAGTGTGGTCCAAACGTCGGCAAATTTGGAGGTCGAAAAATATTCCGACGAACTTCAAATTTTGCATGCCCTAAACTCTCTATATTGCGCACTTGTCATAAAAAATTGACAGACTTTCGCCGGGAAATGGCAGAGAAATTTCAAAGTTTAGAAAAAAATGAGTTGAGGCTTCCTGACTGCTCTCACGCAAACCGTGGCTGTCTGTACACACCTCTTTAGGGTACTCCTGAGTTGTGCGCATGCTCAGTCATTCGGACTGTCGTTAACGCACCGCAGTTTGGCTCGGCAATTTGGTCAAAAGTGTGGTCCAAACGTCGGCAAATTTGGAGGTCGAAAAATGTTCCGACGAACTTCAAATTTTGCATGCCCTAAACTCTCTATATTGCGCACTTGTCATAAAAAATTGACAGACTTTCGCCGGGAAATGGCAGAGAAATTTCAAAGTTTAGAAAAAACTGGGTTGAGGCTTCCTGACTGCTCTCACGCAAACCGTGGCTGTCTGTACACACCTCTTTGGGGTACTCCTGAGTTGTGCGCATGCTCAGTCATTCGGACTGTCGTTAACGCACCGCAGTTTGGCTCGGCAATTTGGTCAAAGTGTGGTCCAAACGTCGGCAAATTTGGAGGTCGAAAAATGTTCCGACGAACTTCAAATTTTGCATGCCCTAAACTCTCTATATTGCGCACTTGTCATAAAAAATTGACAGACTTTCGCCTGGAAATGGAAGAGAAATTTCAAAGTTTAGAAAAAACTGGGTTGAGGCTTCCTGACTGCTCTCACGCAAACCGTGGCTGTCTGTACACACCTCTTTGGGGTACTCCTGAGTTGTGCGCATGCTCAGTCATTCGGACTGTCGTTAACGCACCGCAGTTTGGCTCTGCAATTTGGTCAAAGTGTGGTCCAAACGTCGGCAAATTTGGAGGTCGAAAAATATTCCGACGAACTTCAAATTTTGCATGCCCTAAACTCTCTATATTGCGCACTTGTCATAAAAAATTGACAGACTTTCGCCGGGAAATGGCAGAGAAATTTCAAAGTTTAGAAAAAAATGAGTTGAGGCTTCCTGACTGCTCTCACGCAAACCGTGGCTGTCTGTACACACCTCTTTAGGGTACTCCTGAGTTGTGCGCATGCTCAGTCATTCGGACTGTCGTTAACGCACCGCAGTTTGGCTCGGCAATTTGGTCAAAAGTGTGGTCCAAACGTCGGCAAATTTGGAGGTCGAAAAATGTTCCGACGAACTTCAAATTTTGCATGCCCTAAACTCTCTATATTGCGCACTTGTCATAAAAAATTGACAGACTTTCGCCGGGAAATGGCAGAGAAATTTCAAAGTTTAGAAAAAACTGGGTTGAGGCTTCCTGACTGCTCTCACGCAAACCGTGGCTGTCTGTACACACCTCTTTGGGGTACTCCTGAGTTGTGCGCATGCTCAGTCATTCGGACTGTCGTTAACGCACCGCAGTTTGGCTCGGCAATTTGGTCAAAGTGTGGTCCAAACGTCGGCAAATTTGGAGGTCGAAAAATGTTCCGACGAACTTCAAATTTTGCATGCCCTAAACTCTCTATATTGCGCACTTGTCATAAAAAATTGACAGACTTTCGCCTGGAAATGGAAGAGAAATTTCAAAGTTTAGAAAAAACTGGGTTGAGGCTTCCTGACTGCTCTCACGCAAACCGTGGCTGTCTGTACACACCTCTTTGGGGTACTCCTGAGTTGTGCGCATGCTCAGTCATTCGGACTGTCGTTAACGCACCGCAGTTTGGCTCTGCAATTTGGTCAAAGTGTGGTCCAAACGTCGGCAAATTTGGAGGTCGAAAAATGTTCCGACGAACTTCAAATTTTGCATGCCCTAAACTCTCTATATTGCGCACTTGTCATAAAACATTGGCAGACTTTCGCCGGGAAATGGCAGAGAAATTTCAAAGTTTAGAAAAAACTGGGTTGAGGCTTCCTGACTGCTCTCACGCAAACCGTGGCTGTCTGTACACACCTCTTTGGGGTACTCCTGAGTTGTGCGCATGCTCAGTCATTCGGACTGTCGTTAACGCACCGCAGTTTGGCTCGGCAATTTGGTCAAAGTGTGGTCCAAACGTCGGCAAATTTGGAGGTCGAAAAATGTTCCGACGAACTTCAAATTTTGCATGCCCTAAACTCTCTATATTGCGCACTTGTCATAAAAAATTGACAGACTTTCGCCTGGAAATGGAAGAGAAATTTCAAAGTTTAGAAAAAACTGGGTTGAGGCTTCCTGACTGCTCTCACGCAAACCGTGGCTGTCTGTACACACCTCTTTGGGGTACTCCTGAGTTGTGCGCATGCTCAGTCATTCGGACTGTCGTTAACGCACCGCAGTTTGGCTCTGCAATTTGGTCAAAGTGTGGTCCAAACGTCGGCAAATTTGGAGGTCGAAAAATGTTCCGACGAACTTCAAATTTTGCATGCCCTAAACTCTCTATATTGCGCAGTTGTCATAAAAAAATTGACAGACTTTCGCCGGGAAATGGCAGAGAAATTTCAAAGTTTAGAAAAAACTGGGTTGAGGCTTCCTGACTGCTCTCACGCAAACCGTGGCTGTCTGTACACACCTCTTTGGGGTACTCCTGAGTTGTGCGCATGCTCAGTCATTCGGACTGTCGTTAACGCACCGCAGTTTGGCTCGGCAATTTGGTCAAAGTGTGGTCCAAACGTCGGCAAATTTGGAGGTCGAAAAATGTTCCGACGAACTTCAAATTTTGCATGCCCTAAACTCTCTATATTGCGCACTTGTCATAAAAAATTGACAGACTTTCGCCGGGAAATGGCAGAGAAATTTCAAAGTTTAGAAAAAAATGAGTTGAGGCTTCCTGACTGCTCTCACGCAAACCGTGGCTGTCTGTACACACCTCTTTAGGGTACTCCTGAGTTGTGCGCATGCTCAGTCATTCGGACTGTCGTTAACGCACCGCAGTTTGGCTCGGCAATTTGGTCAAAAGTGTGGTCCAAACGTCGGCAAATTTGGAGGTCGAAAAATGTTCCGACGAACTTCAAATTTTGCATGCCCTAAACTCTCTATATTGCGCACTTGTCATAAAAAATTGACAGACTTTCGCCGGGAAATGGCAGAGAAATTTCAAAGTTTAGAAAAAACTGGGTTGAGGCTTCCTGACTGCTCTCACGCAAACCGTGGCTGTCTGTACACACCTCTTTGGGGTACTCCTGAGTTGTGCGCATGCTCAGTCATTCGGACTGTCGTTAACGCACCGCAGTTTGGCTCGGCAATTTGGTCAAAGTGTGGTCCAAACGTCGGCAAATTTGGAGGTCGAAAAATGTTCCGACGAACTTCAAATTTTGCATGCCCTAAACTCTCTATATTGCGCACTTGTCATAAAAAATTGACAGACTTTCGCCGGGAAATGGAAGAGAAATTTCAAAGTTTAGAAAAAACTGGGTTGAGGCTTCCTGACTGCTCTCACGCAAACCGTGGCTGTCTGTACACACCTCTTTGGGGTACTCCTGAGTTGTGCGCATGCTCAGTCATTCGGACTGTCGTTAACGCACCGCAGTTTGGCTCGGCAATTTGGTCAAAGTGTGGTCCAAACGTCGGCAAATTTGGAGGTCGAAAAATGTTCCGACGAACTTCAAATTTTGCATGCCCTAAACTCTCTATATTGCGCACTTGTCATAAAAAATTGACAGACTTTCGCCTGGAAATGGAAGAGAAATTTCAAAGTTTAGAAAAAACTGGGTTGAGGCTTCCTGACTGCTCTCACGCAAACCGTGGCTGTCTGTACACACCTCTTTGGGGTACTCCTGAGTTGTGCGCATGCTCAGTCATTCGGACTGTCGTTAACGCACCGCAGTTTGGCTCTGCAATTTGGTCAAAGTGTGGTCCAAACGTCGGCAAATTTGGAGGTCGAAAAATGTTCCGACGAACTTCAAATTTTGCATGCCCTAAACTCTCTATATTGCGCACTTGTCATAAAAAATTGACAGACTTTCGCCTGGAAATGGAAGAGAAATTTCAAAGTTTAGAAAAAACTGGGTTGAGGCTTCCTGACTGCTCTCACGCAAACCGTGGCTGTCTGTACACACCTCTTTGGGGTACTCCTGAGTTGTGCGCATGCTCAGTCATTCGGACTGTCGTTAACGCACCGCAGTTTGGCTCTGCAATTTGGTCAAAGTGTGGTCCAAACGTCGGCAAATTTGGAGGTCGAAAAATGTTCCGACGAACTTCAAATTTTGCATGCCCTAAACTCTCTATATTGCGCAGTTGTCATAAAAAAATTGACAGACTTTCGCCGGGAAATGGCAGAGAAATTTCAAAGTTTAGAAAAAACTGGGTTGAGGCTTCCTGACTGCTCTCACGCAAACCGTGGCTGTCTGTACACACCTCTTTGGGGTACTCCTGAGTTGTGCGCATGCTCAGTCATTCGGACTGTCGTTAACGCACCGCAGTTTGGCTCGGCAATTTGGTCAAAGTGTGGTCCAAACGTCGGCAAATTTGGAGGTCGAAAAATGTTCCGACGAACTTCAAATTTTGCATGCCCTAAACTCTCTATATTGCGCACTTGTCATAAAAAATTGACAAACTTTCGCCGGGAAATGGCAGAGAAATTTCAAAGTTTAGAAAAAACTGGGTTGAGGCTTCCTGACTGCTCTCACGCAAACCGTGGCTGTCTGTACACACCTCTTTGGGGTACTCCTGAGTTGTGCGCATGCTCAGTCATTCGGACTGTCGTTAACGCACCGCAGTTTGGCTCTGCAATTTGGTCAAAGTGTGGTCCAAACGTCGGCAAATTTGGAGGTCGAAAAATATTCCGACGAACTTCAAATTTTGCATGCCCTAAACTCTCTATATTGCGCACTTGTCATAAAAAATTGACAGACTTTCGCCGGGAAATGGCAGAGAAATTTCAAAGTTTAGAAAAAAATGAGTTGAGGCTTCCTGACTGCTCTCACGCAAACCGTGGCTGTCTGTACACACCTCTTTAGGGTACTCCTGAGTTGTGCGCATGCTCAGTCATTCGGACTGTCGTTAACGCACCGCAGTTTGGCTCGGCAATTTGGTCAAAAGTGTGGTCCAAACGTCGGCAAATTTGGAGGTCGAAAAATGTTCCGACGAACTTCAAATTTTGCATGCCCTAAACTCTCTATATTGCGCACTTGTCATAAAAAATTGACAGACTTTCGCCGGGAAATGGCAGAGAAATTTCAAAGTTTAGAAAAAACTGGGTTGAGGCTTCCTGACTGCTCTCAGGCAAACCGTGGCTGTCTGTACACACCTCTTTGGGGTACTCCTGAGTTGTGCGCATGCTCAGTCATTCGGACTGTCGTTAACGCACCGCAGTTTGGCTCGGCAATTTGGTCAAAGTGTGGTCCAAACGTCGGCAAATTTGGAGGTCGAAAAATGTTCCGACGAACTTCAAATTTTGCATGCCCTAAACTCTCTATATTGCGCACTTGTCATAAAAAATTGACAGACTTTCGCCGGGAAATGGCAGAGAAATTTCAAAGTTTAGAAAAAACTGGGTTGAGGCTTCCTGACTGCTCTCACGCAAACCGTGGCTGTCTGTACACACCTCTTTGGGGTACTCCTGAGTTGTGCGCATGCTCAGTCATTCGGACTGTCGTTAACGCACCGCAGTTTGGCTCGGCAATTTGGTCAAAGTGTGGTCCAAACGTCGGCAAATTTGGAGGTCGAAAAATGTTCCGACGAACTTCAAATTTTGCATGCCCTAAACTCTCTATATTGCGCACTTGTCATAAAAAATTGACAGACTTTCGCCGGGAAATGGAAGAGAAATTTCAAAGTTTAGAAAAAACTGGGTTGAGGCTTCCTGACTGCTCTCACGCAAACCGTGGCTGTCTGTACACACCTCTTTGGGGTACTCCTGAGTTGTGCGCATGCTCAGTCATTCGGACTGTCGTTAACGCACCGCAGTTTGGCTCTGCAATTTGGTCAAAGTGTGGTCCAAACGTCGGCAAATTTGGAGGTCGAAAAATGTTCCGACGAACTTCAAATTTTGCATGCCCTAAACTCTCTATATTGCGCAGTTGTCATAAAAAAATTGACAGACTTTCGCCGGGAAATGGCAGAGAAATTTCAAAGTTTAGAAAAAACTGGGTTGAGGCTTCCTGACTGCTCTCACGCAAACCGTGGCTGTCTGTACACACCTCTTTGGGGTACTCCTGAGTTGTGCGCATGCTCAGTCATTCGGACTGTCGTTAACGCACCGCAGTTTGGCTCGGCAATTTGGTCAAAGTGTGGTCCAAACGTCGGCAAATTTGGAGGTCGAAAAATGTTCCGACGAACTTCAAATTTTGCATGCCCTAAACTCTCTATATTGCGCACTTGTCATAAAAAATTGACAAACTTTCGCCGGGAAATGGCAGAGAAATTTTAAAGTTTAGAAAAAACTGGGTTGAGGCTTCCTGACTGCTCTCACGCAAACCGTGGCTGTCTGTACACACCTCTTTGGGGTACTCCTGAGTTGTGCGCATGCTCAGTCATTCGGACTGTCGTTAACGCACCGCAGTTTGGCTCTGCAATTTGGTCAAAGTGTGGTCCAAACGTCGGCAAATTTGGAGGTCGAAAAATGTTCCGACGAACTTCAAATTTTGCATGCCCTAAACTCTCTATATTGCGCACTTGTCATAAAAAATTGACAGACTTTCGCCGGGAAATGGCAGAGAAATTTCAAAGTTTAGAAAAAAATGAGTTGAGGCTTCCTGACTGCTCTCACGCAAACCGTGGCTGTCTGTACACACCTCTTTAGGGTACTCCTGAGTTGTGCGCATGCTCAGTCATTCGGACTGTCGTTAACGCACCGCAGTTTGGCTCGGCAATTTGGTCAAAAGTGTGGTCCAAACGTCGGCAAATTTGGAGGTCGAAAAATGTTCCAACGAACTTCAAATTTTGTATGCCCTAAACTCTCTATATTGCGCACTTGTCATAAAAAATTGACAGACTTTCGCCGGGAAATGGCAGAGAAATTTCAAAGTTTAGAAAAAACTGGGTTGAGGCTTCCTGACTGCTCTCACGCAAACCGTGGCTGTCTGTACACACCTCTTTGGGGTACTCCTGAGTTGTGCGCATGCTCAGTCATTCGGACTGTCGTTAACGCACCGCAGTTTGGCTCGGCAATTTGGTCAAAGTGTGGTCCAAACGTCGGCAAATTTGGAGGTCGAAAAATGTTCCGACGAACTTCAAATTTTGCATGCCCTAAACTCTCTATATTGCGCACTTGTCATAAAAAATTGACAGACTTTCGCCGGGAAATGGCAGAGAAATTTCAAAGTTTAGAAAAAAACTGGGTTGAGGCTTCCTGACTGCTCTCACGCAAACCGTGGCTGTCTGTACACACCTCTTTGGGGTACTCCTGAGTTGTGCGCATGCTCAGTCATTCGGACTGTCGTTAACGCACCGCAGTTTGGCTCGGCAATTTGGTCAAAGTGTGGTCCAAACGTCGGCAAATTTGGAGGTCGAAAAATGTTCCGACGAACTTCAAATTTTGCATGCCCTAAACTCTCTATATTGCGCACTTGTCATAAAAAATTGACAGACTTTCGCCGGGAAATGGAAGAGAAATTTCAAAGTTTAGAAAAAACTGGGTTGAGGCTTCCTGACTGCTCTCACGCAAACCGTGGCTGTCTGTACACACCTCTTTGGGGTACTCCTGAGTTGTGCGCATGCTCAGTCATTCGGACTGTCGTTAACGCACCGCAGTTTGGCTCGGCAATTTGGTCAAAGTGTGGTCCAAACGTCGGCAAATTTGGAGGTCGAAAAATGTTCCGACGAACTTCAAATTTTGCATGCCCTAAACTCTCTATATTGCGCACTTGTCATAAAAAATTGACAGACTTTCGCCTGGAAATGGAAGAGAAATTTCAAAGTTTAGAAAAAACTGGGTTGAGGCTTCCTGACTGCTCTCACGCAAACCGTGGCTGTCTGTACACACCTCTTTGGGGTACTCCTGAGTTGTGCGCATGCTCAGTCATTCGGACTGTCGTTAACGCACCGCAGTTTGGCTCTGCAATTTGGTCAAAGTGTGGTCCAAACGTCGGCAAATTTGGAGGTCGAAAAATGTTCCGACGAACTTCAAATTTTGCATGCCCTAAACTCTCTATATTGCGCACTTGTCATAAAACATTGACAGACTTTCGCCGGGAAATGGCAGAGAAATTTCAAAGTTTAGAAAAAACTGGGTTGAGGCTTCCTGACTGCTCTCACGCAAACCGTGGCTGTCTGTACACACCTCTTTGGGGTACTCCTGAGTTGTGCGCATGCTCAGTCATTCGGACTGTCGTTAACGCACCGCAGTTTGGCTCGGCAATTTGGTCAAAGTGTGGTCCAAACGTCGGCAAATTTGGAGGTCGAAAAATGTTCCGACGAACTTCAAATTTTGCATGCCCTAAACTCTCTATATTGCGCACTTGTCATAAAAAATTGACAGACTTTCGCCGGGAAATGGCAGAGAAATTTCAAAGTTTAGAAAAAACTGGGTTGAGGCTTCCTGATTGCTCTCGCGCAAACCGTGGCTGTCTGTACACACCTCTTTGGGGTACTCCTGAGTTGTGCGCATGCTCAGTCATTCAGACTGTCGTTAACGCACCGCAGTTTGGCTCGGCAATTTGATCAAAGTGTGGTCCAAACGTCGGCAAATTTGGAGGTCGAAAAATGTTCCGACGAACTTCAAATTTTGCATGCCCTAAACTCTCTATATTGCGCACTTGTCATAAAAAATTGACAGACTTTCGCCTGGAAATGGAAGAGAAATTTCAAAGTTTAGAAAAAACTGGGTTGAGGCTTCCTGACTGCTCTCACGCAAACCGTGGCTGTCTGTACACACCTCTTTGGGGTACTCCTGAGTTGTGCGCATGCTCAGTCATTCGGACTGTCGTTAACGCACCGCAGTTTGGCTCTGCAATTTGGTCAAAGTGTGGTCCAAACGTCGGCAAATTTGGAGGTCGAAAAATGTTCCGACGAACTTCAAATTTTGCATGCCCTAAACTCTCTATATTGCGCAGTTGTCATAAAAAAATTGACAGACTTTCGCCGGGAAATGGCAGAGAAATTTCAAAGTTTAGAAAAAACTGGGTTGAGGCTTCCTGACTGCTCTCACGCAAACCGTGGCTGTCTGTACACACCTCTTTGGGGTACTCCTGAGTTGTGCGCATGCTCAGTCATTCGGACTGTCGTTAACGCACCGCAGTTTGGCTCGGCAATTTGGTCAAAGTGTGGTCCAAACGTCGGCAAATTTGGAGGTCGAAAAATGTTCCGACGAACTTCAAATTTTGCATGCCCTAAACTCTCTATATTGCGCACTTGTCATAAAAAATTGACAGACTTTCGCCGGGAAATGGCAGAGAAATTTCAAAGTTTAGAAAAAACTGGGTTGAGGCTTCCTGACTGCTCTCACGCAAACCGTGGCTGTCTGTACACACCTCTTTGGGGTACTCCTGAGTTGTGCGCATGCTCAGTCATTCGGACTGTCGTTAACGCACCGCAGTTTGGCTCGGCAATTTGGTCAAAGTGTGGTCCAAACGTCGGCAAATTTGGAGGTCGAAAAATGTTCCGACGAACTTCAAATTTTGCATGCCCTAAACTATCTATATTGCGCACTTGTCATAAAAAATTGACAGACTTTCGCCGGGAAATGGCAGAGAAATTTCAAAGTTTAGAAAAAACTGGGTTGAGGCTTCCTGACTGCTCTCACGCAAACCGTGGCTGTCTGTACACACCTCTTTGGGGTACTCCTGAGTTGTGCGCATGCTCAGTCATTCGGACTGTCGTTAACGCACCGCAGTTTGGCTCGGCAATTTGGTCAAAGTGTGGTCCAAACGTCGGCAAATTTGGAGGTCGAAAAATGTTCCGACGAACTTCAAATTTTGCATGCCCTAAACTCTCTATATTGCGCACTTGTCATAAAAAATTGACAGACTTTCGCCGGGAAATGGAAGAGAAATTTCAAAGTTTAGAAAAAACTGGGTTGAGGCTTCCTGACTGCTCTCACGCAAACCGTGGCTGTCTGTACACACCTCTTTGGGGTACTCCTGAGTTGTGCGCATGCTCAGTCATTCGGACTGTCGTTAACGCACCGCAGTTTGGCTCGGCAATTTGGTCAAAGTGTGGTCCAAACGTCGGCAAATTTGGAGGTCGAAAAATGTTCCGACGAACTTCAAATTTTGCATGCCCTAAACTCTCTATATTGCGCACTTGTCATAAAAAATTGACAGACTTTCGCCGGGAAATGGCAGAGAAATTTCAAAGTTTAGAAAAAACTGGGTTGAGGCTTCCTGACTGCTCTCACGCAAACCGTGGCTGTCTGTACACACCTCTTTGGGGTACTCCTGAGTTGTGCGCATGCTCAGTCATTCGGACTGTCGTTAACGCACCGCAGTTTGGCTCGGCAATTTGGTCAAAGTGTGGTCCAAACGTCGGCAAATTTGGAGGTCGAAAAATGTTCCGACGAACTTCAAATTTTGCATGCCCTAAACTCTCTATATTGCGCACTTGTCATAAAAAATTGACAGACTTTCGCCGGGAAATGGAAGATAAATTTCAAAGTTTAGAAAAAACTGGGTTGAGGCTTCCTGACTGCTCTCACGCAAACCGTGGCTGTCTGTACACACCTCTTTGGGGTACTCCTGAGTTGTGCGCATGCTCAGTCATTCGGACTGTCGTTAACGCACCGCAGTTTGGCTCGGCAATTTGGTCAAAGTGTGGTCCAAACGTCGGCAAATTTGGAGGTCGAAAAATGTTCCGACGAACTTCAAATTTTGCATGCCCTAAACTCTCTATATTGCGCACTTGTCATAAAAAATTGACAGACTTTCGCCGGGAAATGGCAGAGAAATTTCAAAGTTTAGAAAAAACTGGGTTGAGGCTTCCTGACTGCTCTCACGCAAACCGTGGCTGTCTGTACACACCTCTTTGGGGTACTCCTGAGTTGTGCGCATGCTCAGTCATTCGGACTGTCGTTAACGCACCGCAGTTTGGCTCGGCAATTTGGTCAAAGTGTGGTCCAAACGTCGGCAAATTTGGAGGTCGAAAAATGTTCCGACGAACTTCAAATTTTGCATGCCCTAAACTCTCTATATTGCGCACTTGTCATAAAAAATTGACAGACTTTCGCCTGGAAATGGAAGAGAAATTTCAAAGTTTAGAAAAAACTGGGTTGAGGCTTCCTGACTGCTCTCACGCAAACCGTGGCTGTCTGTACACACCTCTTTGGGGTACTCCTGAGTTGTGCGCATGCTCAGTCATTCGGACTGTCGTTAACGCACCGCAGTTTGGCTCTGCAATTTGGTCAAAGTGTGGTCCAAACGTCGGCAAATTTGGAGGTCGAAAAATGTTCCGACGAACTTCAAATTTTGCATGCCCTAAACTCTCTATATTGCGCAGTTGTCATAAAAAAATTGACAGACTTTCGCCGGGAAATGGCAGAGAAATTTCAAAGTTTAGAAAAAACTGGGTTGAGGCTTCCTGATTGCTCTCGCGCAAACCGTGGCTGTCTGTACACACCTCTTTGGGGTACTCCTGAGTTGTGCGCATGCTCAGTCATTCAGACTGTCGTTAACGCACCGCAGTTTGGCTCGGCAATTTGATCAAAGTGTGGTCCAAACGTCGGCAAATTTGGAGGTCGAAAAATGTTCCGACGAACTTCAAATTTTGCATGCCCTAAACTCTCTATATTGCGCACTTGTCATAAAAAATTGACAGACTTTCGCCTGGAAATGGAAGAGAAATTTCAAAGTTTAGAAAAAACTGGGTTGAGGCTTCCTGACTGCTCTCACGCAAACCGTGGCTGTCTGTACACACCTCTTTGGGGTACTCCTGAGTTGTGCGCATGCTCAGTCATTCGGACTGTCGTTAACGCACCGCAGTTTGGCTCTGCAATTTGGTCAAAGTGTGGTCCAAACGTCGGCAAATTTGGAGGTCGAAAAATGTTCCGACGAACTTCAAATTTTGCATGCCCTAAACTCTCTATATTGCGCAGTTGTCATAAAAAAATTGACAGACTTTCGCCGGGAAATGGCAGAGAAATTTCAAAGTTTAGAAAAAACTGGGTTGAGGCTTCCTGACTGCTCTCACGCAAACCGTGGCTGTCTGTACACACCTCTTTGGGGTACTCCTGAGTTGTGCGCATGCTCAGTCATTCGGACTGTCGTTAACGCACCGCAGTTTGGCTCGGCAATTTGGTCAAAGTGTGGTCCAAACGTCGGCAAATTTGGAGGTCGAAAAATGTTCCGACGAACTTCAAATTTTGCATGCCCTAAACTCTCTATATTGCGCACTTGTCATAAAAAATTGACAGACTTTCGCCGGGAAATGGCAGAGAAATTTCAAAGTTTAGAAAAAACTGGGTTGAGGCTTCCTGACTGCTCTCACGCAAACCGTGGCTGTCTGTACACACCTCTTTGGGGTACTCCTGAGTTGTGCGCATGCTCAGTCATTCGGACTGTCGTTAACGCACCGCAGTTTGGCTCGGCAATTTGGTCAAAGTGTGGTCCAAACGTCGGCAAATTTGGAGGTCGAAAAATGTTCCGACGAACTTCAAATTTTGCATGCCCTAAACTATCTATATTGCGCACTTGTCATAAAAAATTGACAGACTTTCGCCGGGAAATGGCAGAGAAATTTCAAAGTTTAGAAAAAACTGGGTTGAGGCTTCCTGACTGCTCTCACGCAAACCGTGGCTGTCTGTACACACCTCTTTGGGGTACTCCTGAGTTGTGCGCATGCTCAGTCATTCGGACTGTCGTTAACGCACCGCAGTTTGGCTCGGCAATTTGGTCAAAGTGTGGTCCAAACGTCGGCAAATTTGGAGGTCGAAAAATGTTCCGACGAACTTCAAATTTTGCATGCCCTAAACTCTCTATATTGCGCACTTGTCATAAAAAATTGACAGACTTTCGCCTGGAAATGGAAGAGAAATTTCAAAGTTTAGAAAAAACTGGGTTGAGGCTTCCTGACTGCTCTCACGCAAACCGTGGCTGTCTGTACACACCTCTTTGGGGTACTCCTGAGTTGTGCGCATGCTCAGTCATTCGGACTGTCGTTAACGCACCGCAGTTTGGCTCGGCAATTTGGTCAAAGTGTGGTCCAAACGTCGGCAAATTTGGAGGTCGAAAAATGTTCCGACGAACTTCAAATTTTGCATGCCCTAAACTCTCTATATTGCGCACTTGTCATAAAAAATTGACAGACTTTCGCCGGGAAATGGCAGAGAAATTTCAAAGTTTAGAAAAAACTGGGTTGAGGCTTCCTGACTGCTCTCACGCAAACCGTGGCTGTCTGTACACACCTCTTTGCGGTACTCCTGAGTTGTGCGCATGCTCAGTCATTCGGACTGTCGTTAACGCACCGCAGTTTGGCTCGGCAATTTGGTCAAAGTGTGGTCCAAACGTCGGCAAATTTGGAGGTCGAAAAATGTTCCGACGAACTTCAAATTTTGCATGCCCTAAACTCTCTATATTGCGCACTTGTCATAAAAAATTGACAGACTTTCGCCGGGAAATGGAAGAGAAATTTCAAAGTTTAGAAAAAACTGGGTTGAGGCTTCCTGACTGCTCTCACGCAAACCGTGGCTGTCTGTACACACCTCTTTGGGGTACTCCTGAGTTGTGCGCATGCTCAGTCATTCGGACTGTCGTTAACGCACCGCAGTTTGGCTCGGCAATTTGGTCAAAGTGTGGTCCAAACGTCGGCAAATTTGGAGGTCGAAAAATGTTCCGACGAACTTCAAATTTTGCATGCCCTAAACTCTCTATATTGCGCACTTGTCATAAAAAATTGACAGACTTTCGCCGGGAAATGGCAGAGAAATTTCAAAGTTTAGAAAAAACTGGGTTGAGGCTTCCTGACTGCTCTCACGCAAACCGTGGCTGTCTGTACACACCTCTTTGGGGTACTCCTGAGTTGTGCGCATGCTCAGTCATTCGGACTGTCGTTAACGCACCGCAGTTTGGCTCGGCAATTTGGTCAAAGTGTGGTCCAAACGTCGGCAAATTTGGAGGTCGAAAAATGTTCCGACGAACTTCAAATTTTGCATGCCCTAAACTCTCTATATTGCGCACTTGTCATAAAAAATTGACAGACTTTCGCCTGGAAATGGAAGAGAAATTTCAAAGTTTAGAAAAAACTGGGTTGAGGCTTCCTGACTGCTCTCACGCAAACCGTGGCTGTCTGTACACACCTCTTTGGGGTACTCCTGAGTTGTGCGCATGCTCAGTCATTCGGACTGTCGTTAACGCACCGCAGTTTGGCTCTGCAATTTGGTCAAAGTGTGGTCCAAACGTCGGCAAATTTGGAGGTCGAAAAATGTTCCGACGAACTTCAAATTTTGCATGCCCTAAACTCTCTATATTGCGCAGTTGTCATAAAAAAATTGACAGACTTTCGCCGGGAAATGGCAGAGAAATTTCAAAGTTTAGAAAAAACTGGGTTGAGGCTTCCTGACTGCTCTCACGCAAACCGTGGCTGTCTGTACACACCTCTTTGGGGTACTCCTGAGTTGTGCGCATGCTCAGTCATTCGGACTGTCGTTAACGCACCGCAGTTTGGCTCGGCAATTTGGTCAAAGTGTGGTCCAAACGTCGGCAAATTTGGAGGTCGAAAAATGTTCCGACGAACTTCAAATTTTGCATGCCCTAAACTCTCTATATTGCGCACTTGTCATAAAACATTGACAGACTTTCGCCGGGAAATGGCAGAGAAATTTCAAAGTTTAGAAAAAACTGGGTTGAGGCTTCCTGACTGCTCTCACGCAAACCGTGGCTGTCTGTACACACCTCTTTGGGGTACTCCTGAGTTGTGCGCATGCTCAGTCATTCGGACTGTCGTTAACGCACCGCAGTTTGGCTCGGCAATTTGGTCAAAGTGTGGTCCAAACGTCGGCAAATTTGGAGGTCGAAAAATGTTCCGACGAACTTCAAATTTTGCATGCCCTAAACTCTCTATATTGCGCACTTGTCATAAAAAATTGACAGACTTTCGCCGGGAAATGGCAGAGAAATTTCAAAGTTTAGAAAAAACTGGGTTGAGGCTTCCTGATTGCTCTCGCGCAAACCGTGGCTGTCTGTACACACCTCTTTGGGGTACTCCTGAGTTGTGCGCATGCTCAGTCATTCAGACTGTCGTTAACGCACCGCAGTTTGGCTCGGCAATTTGATCAAAGTGTGGTCCAAACGTCGGCAAATTTGGAGGTCGAAAAATGTTCCGACGAACTTCAAATTTTGCATGCCCTAAACTCTCTATATTGCGCACTTGTCATAAAAAATTGACAGACTTTCGCCTGGAAATGGAAGAGAAATTTCAAAGTTTAGAAAAAACTGGGTTGAGGCTTCCTGACTGCTCTCACGCAAACCGTGGCTGTCTGTACACACCTCTTTGGGGTACTCCTGAGTTGTGCGCATGCTCAGTCATTCGGACTGTCGTTAACGCACCGCAGTTTGGCTCTGCAATTTGGTCAAAGTGTGGTCCAAACGTCGGCAAATTTGGAGGTCGAAAAATGTTCCGACGAACTTCAAATTTTGCATGCCCTAAACTCTCTATATTGCGCAGTTGTCATAAAAAAATTGACAGACTTTCGCCGGGAAATGGCAGAGAAATTTCAAAGTTTAGAAAAAACTGGGTTGAGGCTTCCTGACTGCTCTCACGCAAACCGTGGCTGTCTGTACACACCTCTTTGGGGTACTCCTGAGTTGTGCGCATGCTCAGTCATTCGGACTGTCGTTAACGCACCGCAGTTTGGCTCGGCAATTTGGTCAAAGTGTGGTCCAAACGTCGGCAAATTTGGAGGTCGAAAAATGTTCCGACGAACTTCAAATTTTGCATGCCCTAAACTCTCTATATTGCGCACTTGTCATAAAAAATTGACAGACTTTCGCCGGGAAATGGCAGAGAAATTTCAAAGTTTAGAAAAAACTGGGTTGAGGCTTCCTGACTGCTCTCACGCAAACCGTGGCTGTCTGTACACACCTCTTTGGGGTACTCCTGAGTTGTGCGCATGCTCAGTCATTCGGACTGTCGTTAACGCACCGCAGTTTGGCTCGGCAATTTGGTCAAAGTGTGGTCCAAACGTCGGCAAATTTGGAGGTCGAAAAATGTTCCGACGAACTTCAAATTTTGCATGCCCTAAACTCTCTATATTGCGCACTTGTCATAAAAAATTGACAGACTTTCGCCGGGAAATGGCAGAGAAATTTCAAAGTTTAGAAAAAACTGGGTTGAGGCTTCCTGATTGCTCTCGCGCAAACCGTGGCTGTCTGTACACACCTCTTTGGGGTACTCCTGAGTTGTGCGCATGCTCAGTCATTCAGACTGTCGTTAACGCACCGCAGTTTGGCTCGGCAATTTGATCAAAGTGTGGTCCAAACGTCGGCAAATTTGGAGGTCGAAAAATGTTCCGACGAACTTCAAATTTTGCATGCCCTAAACTCTCTATATTGCGCACTTGTCATAAAAAATTGACAGACTTTCGCCTGGAAATGGAAGAGAAATTTCAAAGTTTAGAAAAAACTGGGTTGAGGCTTCCTGACTGCTCTCACGCAAACCGTGGCTGTCTGTACACACCTCTTTGGGGTACTCCTGAGTTGTGCGCATGCTCAGTCATTCGGACTGTCGTTAACGCACCGCAGTTTGGCTCTGCAATTTGGTCAAAGTGTGGTCCAAACGTCGGCAAATTTGGAGGTCGAAAAATGTTCCGACGAACTTCAAATTTTGCATGCCCTAAACTCTCTATATTGCGCAGTTGTCATAAAAAAATTGACAGACTTTCGCCGGGAAATGGCAGAGAAATTTCAAAGTTTAGAAAAAACTGGGTTGAGGCTTCCTGACTGCTCTCACGCAAACCGTGGCTGTCTGTACACACCTCTTTGGGGTACTCCTGAGTTGTGCGCATGCTCAGTCATTCGGACTGTCGTTAACGCACCGCAGTTTGGCTCGGCAATTTGGTCAAAGTGTGGTCCAAACGTCGGCAAATTTGGAGGTCGAAAAATGTTCCGACGAACTTCAAATTTTGCATGCCCTAAACTCTCTATATTGCGCACTTGTCATAAAAAATTGACAGACTTTCGCCGGGAAATGGCAGAGAAATTTCAAAGTTTAGAAAAAACTGGGTTGAGGCTTCCTGACTGCTCTCACGCAAACCGTGGCTGTCTGTACACACCTCTTTGGGGTACTCCTGAGTTGTGCGCATGCTCGGTCATTCGGACTGTCGTTAACGCACCGCAGTTTGGCTCTGCAATTTGGTCAAAGTGTGGTCCAAACGTCGGCAAATTTGGAGGTCGAAAAATGTTCCGACGAACTTCAAATTTTGCATGCCCTAAACTCTCTATATTGCGCAGTTGTCATAAAAAAATTGACAGACTTTCGCCGGGAAATGGCAGAGAAATTTCAAAGTTTAGAAAAAACTGGGTTGAGGCTTCCTGACTGCTCTCACGCAAACCGTGGCTGTCTGTACACACCTCTTTGGGGTACTCCTGAGTTGTGCGCATGCTCAGTCATTCGGACTGTCGTTAACGCACCGCAGTTTGGCTCGGCAATTTGGTCAAAGTGTGGTCCAAACGTCGGCAAATTTGGAGGTCGAAAAATGTTCCGACGAACTTCAAATTTTGCATGCCCTAAACTCTCTATATTGCGCACTTGTCATAAAAAATTGACAGACTTTCGCCGGGAAATGGCAGAGAAATTTCAAAGTTTAGAAAAAACTGGGTTGAGGCTTCCTGACTGCTCTCACGCAAACCGTGGCTGTCTGTACACACCTCTTTGGGGTACTCCTGAGTTGTGCGCATGCTCGGTCATTCGGACTGTCGTTAACGCACCGCAGTTTGGCTCGGCAATTTGGTCAAAGTGTGGTCCAAACGTCGGAAAATTTGGAGGTCAAAAAATGTTCCGACGAACTTCAAATTTGGCATGCCCTAAACTCTCTATATTGCGCACTTGTCATAAAAAATTGACAGACTTTCGCCTGGAAATGGAAGAGAAATTTCAAAGTTTAGAAAAAACTGGGTTGAGGCTTCCTGACTGCTCTCACGCAAACCGTGGCTGTCTGTACACACCTCTTTGGGGTACTCCTGAGTTGTGCGCATGCTCAGTCATTCGGACTGTCGTTAACGCACCGCAGTTTGGCTCTGCAATTTGGTCAAAGTGTGGTCCAAACGTCGGCAAATTTGGAGGTCGAAAAATGTTCCGACGAACTTCAAATTTTGCATGCCCTAAACTCTCTATATTGCGCAGTTGTCATAAAAAAAATTGACAGACTTTCGCCGGGAAATGGCAGAGAAATTTCAAAGTTTAGAAAAAACTGGGTTGAGGCTTCCTGACTGCTCTCACGCAAACCGTGGCTGTCTGTACACACCTCTTTGGGGTACTCCTGAGTTGTGCGCATGCTCAGTCATTCGGACTGTCGTTAACGCACCGCAGTTTGGCTCGGCAATTTGGTCAAAGTGTGGTCCAAACGTCGGCAAATTTGGAGGTCGAAAAATGTTCCGACGAACTTCAAATTTTGCATGCCCTAAACTCTCTATATTGCGCACTTGTCATAAAACATTGACAGACTTTCGCCGGGAAATGGCAGAGAAATTTCAAAGTTTAGAAAAAACTGGGTTGAGGCTTCCTGACTGCTCTCACGCAAACCGTGGCTGTCTGTACACACCTCTTTGGGGTACTCCTGAGTTGTGCGCATGCTCAGTCATTCGGACTGTCGTTAACGCACCGCAGTTTGGCTCGGCAATTTGGTCAAAGTGTGGTCCAAACGTCGGCAAATTTGGAGGTCGAAAAATGTTCCGACGAACTTCAAATTTTGCATGCCCTAAACTCTCTATATTGCGCACTTGTCATAAAAAATTGACAGACTTTCGCCGGGAAATGGCAGAGAAATTTCAAAGTTTAGAAAAAACTGGGTTGAGGCTTCCTGATTGCTCTCGCGCAAACCGTGGCTGTCTGTACACACCTCTTTGGGGTACCCCTGAGTTGTGCGCATGCTCAGTCATTCAGACTGTCGTTAACGCACCGCAGTTTGGCTCGGCAATTTGATCAAAGTGTGGTCCAAACGTCGGCAAATTTGGAGGTCGAAAAATGTTCCGACGAACTTCAAATTTTGCATGCCCTAAACTCTCTATATTGCGCACTTGTCATAAAAAATTGACAGACTTTCGCCTGGAAATGGAAGAGAAATTTCAAAGTTTAGAAAAAACTGGGTTGAGGCTTCCTGACTGCTCTCACGCAAACCGTGGCTGTCTGTACACACCTCTTTGGGGTACTCCTGAGTTGTGCGCATGCTCAGTCATTCGGACTGTCGTTAACGCACCGCAGTTTGGCTCTGCAATTTGGTCAAAGTGTGGTCCAAACGTCGGCAAATTTGGAGGTCGAAAAATGTTCCGACGAACTTCAAATTTTGCATGCCCTAAACTCTCTATATTGCGCAGTTGTCATAAAAAAATTGACAGACTTTCGCCGGGAAATGGCAGAGAAATTTCAAAGTTTAGAAAAAACTGGGTTGAGGCTTCCTGACTGCTCTCACGCAAACCGTGGCTGTCTGTACACACCTCTTTGGGGTACTCCTGAGTTGTGCGCATGCTCAGTCATTCGGACTGTCGTTAACGCACCGCAGTTTGGCTCGGCAATTTGGTCAAAGTGTGGTCCAAACGTCGGCAAATTTGGAGGTCGAAAAATGTTCCGACGAACTTCAAATTTTGCATGCCCTAAACTCTCTATATTGCGCAGTTGTCATAAAAAAATTGACAGACTTTCGCCGGGAAATGGCAGAGAAATTTCAAAGTTTAGAAAAAACTGGGTTGAGGCTTCCTGACTGCTCTCACGCAAACCGTGGCTGTCTGTACACACCTCTTTGGGGTACTCCTGAGTTGTGCGCATGCTCAGTCATTCGGACTGTCGTTAACGCACCGCAGTTTAGGGCGGTCGGGTTGGCGTACGGGTTCTTTCCAAAGGACTACCCTTGCACATAGGTAGTTTGGAGGAGTTTTTCGCGGAATCCCGTGATGTCCTGGAACGTTGCTCAATGATGGAGTGACCAGTACGTACGTCACGGGGAACGCCGATACAATTTTGGAACACGATTGGATCCGAGTCTGCGGTCTTGATTCTTCCAGACCTGGACTGGTGACGATTGTGGTTTTATGAGGATGTACCTGTGGTGCTTCTCGAAGGATATGACCTGATACTCGGACACGATTGGTGATGATTGTGATGGAGAATACTCGCCGGATAATGACCTGGATTGGCAACGACAACGAATGAGGAAATTTGGTGGATAAATGACCTGGACTGGCAACGACAACGAATGAGGAAATTTGGCAATAACGGCGAACAATTGGTGGATAAATGACCTGGACTGGCAACGACTACGAATGAGGAAATTTGGCAATAACGGCGAACGCTTAGTGGATAAATGACCTGGACTGGCAACGACTACGAATGAGGAAATTTGGCAATAACGGCGAACGCTTAGTGGATAAATGACCTGGACTGGCAACGACAACGGCTGAAGCACTGGTTCTATCGGTAACAACGTTGGACTGGTTAGCGTGTTTTATTCGGACGAATAAAACATTTTAGAAAAAGGCAATTTGGTCAAAGTGTGGTCCAAACGTCGGCAAATTTGGAGGTCGAAAAATGTTCCGACGAACTTCAAATTTTGCATGCCCTAAACTCTCTATATTGCGCACTTGTCATAAAAAATTGACAGACTTTCGCCGGGAAATGGCAGAGAAATTTCAAAGTTTAGAAAAAACTGGGTTGAGGCTTCCTGACTGCTCTCACGCAAACCGTGGCTGTCTGTACACACCTCTTTGGGGTACTCCTGAGTTGTGCGCATGCTCAGTCATTCGGACTGTCGTTAACGCACCGCAGTTTGGCTCGGCAATTTGGTCAAAGTGTGGTCCAAACGTCGGCAAATTTGGAGGTCGAAAAATGTTCCGACGAACTTCAAATTTTGCATGCCCTAAACTCTCTATATTGCGCACTTGTCATAAAAAATTGACAGACTTTCGCCTGGAAATGGAAGAGAAATTTCAAAGTTTAGAAAAAACTGGGTTGAGGCTTCCTGACTGCTCTCACGCAAACCGTGGCTGTCTGTACACACCTCTTTGGGGTACTCCTGAGTTGTGCGCATGCTCAGTCATTCGGACTGTCGTTAACGCACCGCAGTTTGGCTCTGCAATTTGGTCAAAGTGTGGTCCAAACGTCGGCAAATTTGGAGGTCGAAAAATGTTCCGACGAACTTCAAATTTTGCATGCCCTAAACTCTCTATATTGCGCAGTTGTCATAAAAAAATTGACAGACTTTCGCCGGGAAATGGCAGAGAAATTTCAAAGTTTAGAAAAAACTGGGTTGAGGCTTCCTGACTGCTCTCACGCAAACCGTGGCTGTCTGTACACACCTCTTTGGGGTACTCCTGAGTTGTGCGCATGCTCAGTCATTCGGACTGTCGTTAACGCACCGCAGTTTGGCTCGGCAATTTGGTCAAAGTGTGGTCCAAACGTCGGCAAATTTGGAGGTCGAAAAATGTTCCGACGAACTTCAAATTTTGCATGCCCTAAACTCTCTATATTGCGCACTTGTCATAAAAAATTGACAGACTTTCGCCGGGAAATGGCAGAGAAATTTCAAAGTTTAGAAAAAACTGGGTTGAGGCTTCCTGACTGCTCTCACGCAAACCGTGGCTGTCTGTACACACCTCTTTGGGGTACTCCTGAGTTGTGCGCATGCTCAGTCATTCGGACTGTCGTTAACGCACCGCAGTTTGGCTCGGCAATTTGGTCAAAGTGTGGTCCAAACGTCGGCAAATTTGGAGGTCGAAAAATGTTCCGACGAACTTCAAATTTTGCATGCCCTAAACTCTCTATATTGCGCACTTGTCATAAAACATTGACAGACTTTCGCCGGGAAATGGCAGAGAAATTTCAAAGTTTAGAAAAAAACTGGGTTGAGGCTTCCTGACTGCTCTCACGCAAACCGTGGCTGTCTGTACACACCTCTTTGGGGTACTCCTGAGTTGTGCGCATGCTCAGTCATTCGGACTGTCGTTAACGCACCGCAGTTTGGCTCGGCAATTTGGTCAAAGTGTGGTCCAAACGTCGGCAAATTTGGAGGTCGAAAAATGTTCCGACGAACTTCAAATTTTGCATGCCCTAAACTCTCTATATTGCGCACTTGTCATAAAAAAATTGACAGACTTTCGCCGGGAAATGGCAGAGAAATTTCAAAGTTTAGAAAAAACTGGGTTGAGGCTTCCTGATTGCTCTCGCGCAAACCGTGGCTGTCTGTACACACCTCTTTGGGGTACTCCTGAGTTGTGCGCATGCTCAGTCATTCAGACTGTCGTTAACGCACCGCAGTTTGGCTCGGCAATTTGATCAAAGTGTGGTCCAAACGTCGGCAAATTTGGAGGTCGAAAAATGTTCCGACGAACTTCAAATTTTGCATGCCCTAAACTCTCTATATTGCGCACTTGTCATAAAAAATTGACAGACTTTCGCCTGGAAATGGAAGAGAAATTTCAAAGTTTAGAAAAAACTGGGTTGAGGCTTCCTGACTGCTCTCACGCAAACCGTGGCTGTCTGTACACACCTCTTTGGGGTACTCCTGAGTTGTGCGCATGCTCAGTCATTCGGACTGTCGTTAACGCACCGCAGTTTGGCTCTGCAATTTGGTCAAAGTGTGGTCCAAACGTCGGCAAATTTGGAGGTCGAAAAATGTTCCGACGAACTTCAAATTTTGCATGCCCTAAACTCTCTATATTGCGCAGTTGTCATAAAAAAATTGACAGACTTTCGCCGGGAAATGGCAGAGAAATTTCAAAGTTTAGAAAAAACTGGGTTGAGGCTTCCTGACTGCTCTCACGCAAACCGTGGCTGTCTGTACACACCTCTTTGGGGTACTCCTGAGTTGTGCGCATGCTCAGTCATTCGGACTGTCGTTAACGCACCGCAGTTTGGCTCGGCAATTTGGTCAAAGTGTGGTCCAAACGTCGGCAAATTTGGAGGTCGAAAAATGTTCCGACGAACTTCAAATTTTGCATGCCCTAAACTCTCTATATTGCGCACTTGTCATAAAAAATTGACAGACTTTCGCCGGGAAATGGCAGAGAAATTTCAAAGTTTAGAAAAAACTGGGTTGAGGCTTCCTGACTGCTCTCACGCAAACCGTGGCTGTCTGTACACACCTCTTTGGGGTACTCCTGAGTTGTGCGCATGCTCAGTCATTCGGACTGTCGTTAACGCACCGCAGTTTGGCTCGGCAATTTGGTCAAAGTGTGGTCCAAACGTCGGCAAATTTGGAGGTCGAAAAATGTTCCGACGAACTTCAAATTTTGCATGCCCTAAACTCTCTATATTGCGCACTTGTCATAAAAAATTGACAGACTTTCGCCTGGAAATGGAAGAGAAATTTCAAAGTTTAGAAAAAACTGGGTTGAGGCTTCCTGACTGCTCTCACGCAAACCGAGGCTGTCTGTACACACCTCTTTGGGGTACTCCTGAGTTGTGCGCATGCTCAGTCATTCGGACTGTCGTTAACGCACCGCAGTTTGGCTCTGCAATTTGGTCAAAGTGTGGTCCAAACGTCGGCAAATTTGGAGGTCGAAAAATGTTCCGACGAACTTCAAATTTTGCATGCCCTAAACTCTCTATATTGCGCAGTTGTCATAAAAAAATTGACAGACTTTCGCCGGGAAATGGCAGAGAAATTTCAAAGTTTAGAAAAAACTGGGTTGAGGCTTCCTGACTGCTCTCACGCAAACCGTGGCTGTCTGTACACACCTCTTTGGGGTACTCCTGAGTTGTGCGCATGCTCAGTCATTCGGACTGTCGTTAACGCACCGCAGTTTGGCTCGGCAATTTGGTCAAAGTGTGGTCCAAACGTCGGCAAATTTGGAGGTCGAAAAATGTTCCGACGAACTTCAAATTTTGCATGCCCTAAACTCTCTATATTGCGCACTTGTCATAAAACATTGACAGACTTTCGCCGGGAAATGGCAGAGAAATTTCAAAGTTTAGAAAAAACTGGGTTGAGGCTTCCTGACTGCTCTCACGCAAACCGTGGCTGTCTGTACACACCTCTTTGGGATACTCCTGAGTTGTGCGCATGCTCAGTCATTCGGACTGTCGTTAACGCACCGCAGTTTGGCTCGGCAATTTGGTCAAAGTGTGGTCCAAACGTCGGCAAATTTGGAGGTCGAAAAATGTTCCGACGAACTTCAAATTTTGCATGCCCTAAACTCTCTATATTGCGCACTTGTCATAAAAAATTGACAGACTTTCGCCGGGAAATGGCAGAGAAATTTCAAAGTTTAGAAAAAACTGGGTTGAGGCTTCCTGATTGCTCTCGCGCAAACCGTGGCTGTCTGTACACACCTCTTTGGGGTACTCCTGAGTTGTGCGCATGCTCAGTCATTCAGACTGTCGTTAACGCACCGCAGTTTGGCTCGGCAATTTGATCAAAGTGTGGTCCAAACGTCGGCAAATTTGGAGGTCGAAAAATGTTCCGACGAACTTCAAATTTTGCATGCCCTAAACTCTCTATATTGCGCACTTGTCATAAAAAATTGACAGACTTTCGCCTGGAAATGGAAGAGAAATTTCAAAGTTTAGAAAAAACTGGGTTGAGGCTTCCTGACTGCTCTCACGCAAACCGTGGCTGTCTGTACACACCTCTTTGGGGTACTCCTGAGTTGTGCGCATGCTCAGTCATTCGGACTGTCGTTAACGCACCGCAGTTTGGCTCTGCAATTTGGTCAAAGTGTGGTCCAAACGTCGGCAAATTTGGAGGTCGAAAAATGTTCCGACGAACTTCAAATTTTGCATGCCCTAAACTCTCTATATTGCGCACTTGTCATAAAAAATTGACAGACTTTCGCCGGGAAATGGAAGAGAAATTTCAAAGTTTAGAAAAAACTGGGTTGAGGCTTCCTGACTGCTCTCACGCAAACCGAGGCTGTCTGTACACACCTCTTTGGGGTACTCCTGAGTTGTGCGCATGCTCAGTCATTCGGACTGTCGTTAACGCACCGCAGTTTGGCTCTGCAATTTGGTCAAAGTGTGGTCCAAACGTCGGCAAATTTGGAGGTCGAAAAATGTTCCGACGAACTTCAAATTTTGCATGCCCTAAACTCTCTATATTGCGCAGTTGTCATAAAAAAATTGACAGACTTTCGCCGGGAAATGGCAGAGAAATTTCAAAGTTTAGAAAAAACTGGGTTGAGGCTTCCTGACTGCTCTCACGCAAACCGTGGCTGTCTGTACACACCTCTTTGGGGTACTCCTGAGTTGTGCGCATGCTCAGTCATTCGGACTGTCGTTAACGCACCGCAGTTTGGCTCGGCAATTTGGTCAAAGTGTGGTCCAAACGTCGGCAAATTTGGAGGTCGAAAAATGTTCCGACGAACTTCAAATTTTGCATGCCCTAAACTCTCTATATTGCGCACTTGTCATAAAACATTGACAGACTTTCGCCGGGAAATGGCAGAGAAATTTCAAAGTTTAGAAAAAACTGGGTTGAGGCTTCCTGACTGCTCTCACGCAAACCGTGGCTGTCTGTACACACCTCTTTGGGGTACTCCTGAGTTGTGCGCATGCTCAGTCATTCAGACTGTCGTTAACGCACCGCAGTTTGGCTCGGCAATTTGATCAAAGTGTGGTCCAAACGTCGGCAAATTTGGAGGTCGAAAAATGTTCCGACGAACTTCAAATTTTGCATGCCCTAAACTCTCTATATTGCGCACTTGTCATAAAAAATTGACAGACTTTCGCCTGGAAATGGAAGAGAAATTTCAAAGTTTAGAAAAAACTGGGTTGAGGCTTCCTGACTGCTCTCACGCAAACCGTGGCTGTCTGTACACACCTCTTTGGGGTACTCCTGAGTTGTGCGCATGCTCAGTCATTCGGACTGTCGTTAACGCACCGCAGTTTGGCTCTGCAATTTGGTCAAAGTGTGGTCCAAACGTCGGCAAATTTGGAGGTCGAAAAATGTTCCGACGAACTTCAAATTTTGCATGCCCTAAACTCTCTATATTGCGCACTTGTCATAAAAAATTGACAGACTTTCGCCGGGAAATGGAAGAGAAATTTCAAAGTTTAGAAAAAACTGGGTTGAGGCTTCCTGACTGCTCTCACGCAAACCGTGGCTGTCTGTACACACCTCTTTGGGGTACTCCTGAGTTGTGCGCATGCTCAGTCATTCGGACTGTCGTTAACGCACCGCAGTTTGGCTCTGCAATTTGGTCAAAGTGTGGTCCAAACGTCGGCAAATTTGGAGGTCGAAAAATGTTCCGACGAACTTCAAATTTTGCATGCCCTAAACTCTCTATATTGCGCAGTTGTCATAAAAAAATTGACAGACTTTCGCCGGGAAATGGCAGAGAAATTTCAAAGTTTAGAAAAAACTGGGTTGAGGCTTCCTGACTGCTCTCACGCAAACCGTGGCTGTCTGTACACACCTCTTTGGGGTACTCCTGAGTTGTGCGCATGCTCAGTCATTCGGACTGTCGTTAACGCACCGCAGTTTGGCTCGGCAATTTGGTCAAAGTGTGGTCCAAACGTCGGCAAATTTGGAGGTCGAAAAATGTTCCGACGAACTTCAAATTTTGCATGCCATAAACTCTCTATATTGCGCACTTGTCATAAAACATTGACAGACTTTCGCCGGGAAATGGCAGAGAAATTTCAAAGTTTAGAAAAAACTGGGTTGAGGCTTCCTGACTGCTCTCACGCAAACCGTGGCTGTCTGTACACACCTCTTTGGGGTACTCCTGAGTTGTGCGCATGCTCAGTCATTCGGACTGTCGTTAACGCACCGCAGTTTGGCTCGGCAATTTGGTCAAAGTGTGGTCCAAACGTCGGCAAATTTGGAGGTCGAAAAATGTTCCGACGAACTTCAAATTTTGCATGCCCTAAACTCTCTATATTGCGCACTTGTCATAAAAAATTGACAGACTTTCGCCGGGAAATGGCAGAGAAATTTCAAAGTTTAGAAAAAACTGGGTTGAGGCTTCCTGATTGCTCTCGCGCAAACCGTGGCTGTCTGTACACACCTCTTTGGGGTACTCCTGAGTTGTGCGCATGCTCAGTCATTCAGACTGTCGTTAACGCACCGCAGTTTGGCTCGGCAATTTGGTCAAAGTGTGGTCCAAACGTCGGCAAATTTGGAGGTCGAAAAATGTTCCGACGAACTTCAAATTTTGCATGCCCTAAACTCTCTATATTGCGCACTTGTCATAAAAAATTGACAGACTTTCGCCGGGAAATAGCAGAGAAATTTCAAAGTTTAGAAAAAACTGGGTTGAGGCTTCCTGACTGCTCTCGCGCAAACCGTGGCTGTCTGTACACACCTCTTTGGGGTACTCCTGAGTTGTGCGCATGCTCAGTCATTCAGACTGTCGTTAACGCACCGCAGTTTGGCTCGGCAATTTGGTCAAAGTGTGGTCCAAACGTCGGCAAATTTGGAGGTCGAAAAATGTTCCGACGAACTTCAAATTTTGCATGCCCTAAACTCTCTATATTGCGCACTTGTCATAAAAAATGGACAGACTTTCGCCGGGAAATGGCAGAGAAATTTCAAAGTTTAGAAAAAACTGGGTTGAGGCTTCCTGACTGCTCTCACGCAAACCGTGGCTGTCTGTACACACCTCTTTGGGGTACTCCTGAGTTGTGCGCATGCTCAGTCATTCGGACTGTCGTTAACGCACCGCAGTTTGGCTCGGCAATTTGGTCAAAGTGTGGTCCAAACGTCGGCAAATTTGGAGGTCGAAAAATGTTCCGACGAACTTCAAATTTTGCATGCCCTCAACTCTCTATATTGCGCACTTGTCATAAAAAATTGACAGACTTTCGCCGGGAAATGGCAGAGAAATTTCAAAGTTTAGAAAAAACTGGGTTGAGGCTTCCTGACTGCTCTCACGCAAACCGTGGCTGTCTGTACACACCTCTTTGGGGTACTCCTGAGTTGTGCGCATGCTCAGTCATTCAGACTGTCGTTAACGCACCGCAGTTTGGCTCGGCAATTTGGTCAAAGTGTGGTCCAAACGTCGGCAAATTTGGAGGTCGAAAAATGTTCCGACGAACTTCAAATTTTGCATGCCCTAAACTCTCTATATTGCGCACTTGTCATAAAAAATTGACAGACTTTCGCCGGGAAATGGCAGAGAAATTTCAAAGTTTAGAAAAAACTGGGTTGAGGCTTCCTGACTGCTCTCACGCAAACCGTGGCTGTCTGTACACACCTCTTTGGGGTACTCCTGAGTTGTGCGCATGCTCAGTCATTCGGACTGTCGTTAACGCACCGCAGTTTGGCTCGGCAATTTGGTCAAAGTGTGGTCCAAACGTCGGCAAATTTGGAGGTCGAAAAATGTTCCGACGAACTTCAAATTTTGCATGCCATAAACTCTCTATATTGCGCACTTGTCATAAAACATTGACAGACTTTCGCCGGGAAATGGCAGAGAAATTTCAAAGTTTAGAAAAAACTGGGTTGAGGCTTCCTGACTGCTCTCACGCAAACCGTGGCTGTCTGTACACACCTCTTTGGGGTACTCCTGAGTTGTGCGCATGCTCAGTCATTCGGACTGTCGTTAACGCACCGCAGTTTGGCTCGGCAATTTGGTCAAAGTGTGGTCCAAACGTCGGCAAATTTGGAGGTCGAAAAATGTTCCGACGAACTTCAAATTTTGCATGCCCTAAACTCTCTATATTGCGCACTTGTCATAAAAAATTGACAGACTTTCGCCGGGAAATGGCAGAGAAATTTCAAAGTTTAGAAAAAACTGGGTTGAGGCTTCCTGATTGCTCTCGCGCAAACCGTGGCTGTCTGTACACACCTCTTTGGGGTACTCCTGAGTTGTGCGCATGCTCAGTCATTCAGACTGTCGTTAACGCACCGCAGTTTGGCTCGGCAATTTGGTCAAAGTGTGGTCCAAACGTCGGCAAATTTGGAGGTCGAAAAATGTTCCGACGAACTTCAAATTTTGCATGCCCTAAACTCTCTATATTGCGCACTTGTCATAAAAAATTGACAGACTTTCGCCGGGAAATAGCAGAGAAATTTCAAAGTTTAGAAAAAACTGGGTTGAGGCTTCCTGACTGCTCTCGCGCAAACCGTGGCTGTCTGTACACACCTCTTTGGGGTACTCCTGAGTTGTGCGCATGCTCAGTCATTCAGACTGTCGTTAACGCACCGCAGTTTGGCTCGGCAATTTGGTCAAAGTGTGGTCCAAACGTCGGCAAATTTGGAGGTCGAAAAATGTTCCGACGAACTTCAAATTTTGCATGCCCTAAACTCTCTATATTGCGCACTTGTCATAAAAAATTGACAGACTTTCGCCGGGAAATGGCAGAGAAATTTCAAAGTTTAGAAACAACTGGGTGGAGGCTTCCTGACTGCTCTCACGCAAACCGTGGCTGTCTGTACACACCTCTTTGGGGTACTCCTGAGTTGTGCGCATGCTCAGTCATTCGGACTGTCGTTAACGCACCGCAGTTTGGCTCGGCAATTTGGTCAAAGTGTGGTCCAAACGTCGGCAAATTTGGAGGTCGAAAAATGTTCCGACGAACTTCAAATTTTGCATGCCCTCAACTCTCTATATTGCGCACTTGTCATAAAAAATTGACAGACTTTCGCCGGGAAATGGCAGAGAAATTTCAAAGTTTAGAAAAAACTGGGTTGAGGCTTCCTGACTGCTCTCACGCAAACCGTGGCTGTCTGTACACACCTCTTTGGGGTACTCCTGAGTTGTGCGCATGCTCAGTCATTCAGACTGTCGTTAACGCACCGCAGTTTGGCTCGGCAATTTGGTCAAAGTGTGGTCCAAACGTCGGCAAATTTGGAGGTCGAAAAATGTTCCGACGAACTTCAAATTTTGCATGCCCTAAACTCTCTATATTGCGCACTTGTCATAAAAAATTGACAGACTTTCGCCGGGAAATGGCAGAGAAATTTCAAAGTTTAGAAAAAACTGGGTTGAGGCTTCCTGACTGCTCTCACGCAAACCGTGGCTGTCTGTACACACCTCTTTGGGGTACTCCTGAGTTGTGCGCATGCTCAGTCATTCGGACTGTCGTTAACGCACCGCAGTTTGGCTCGGCAATTTGGTCAAAGTGTGGTCCAAACGTCGGCAAATTTGGAGGTCGAAAAATGTTCCGACGAACTTCAAATTTTGCATGCCATAAACTCTCTATATTGCGCACTTGTCATAAAACATTGACAGACTTTCGCCGGGAAATGACAGAGAAATTTCAAAGTTTAGAAAAAAACTGGGTTGAGGCTTCCTGACTGCTCTCACGCAAACCGTGGCTGTCTGTACACACCTCTTTGGGGTAATCCTGAGTTGTGCGCATGCTCAGTCATTCGGACTGTCGTTAACGCACCGCAGTTTGGCTCGGCAATTTGGTCAAAGTGTGGTCCAAACGTCGGCAAATTTGGAGGTCGAAAAATGTTCCGACGAACTTCAAATTTTGCATGCCCTAAACTCTCTATATTGCGCACTTGTCATAAAAAATTGACAGACTTTCGCCGGGAAATGGCAGAGAAATTTCAAAGTTTAGAAAAAACTGGGTTGAGGCTTCCTGATTGCTCTCGCGCAAACCGTGGCTGTCTGTACACACCTCTTTGGGGTACTCCTGAGTTGTGCGCATGCTCAGTCATTCAGACTGTCGTTAACGCACCGCAGTTTGGCTCGGCAATTTGGTCAAAGTGTGGTCCAAACGTCGGCAAATTTGGAGGTCGAAAAATGTTCCGACGAACTTCAAATTTTGCATGCCCTAAACTCTCTATATTGCGCACTTGTCATAACAAATTGACAGACTTTCGCCGGGAAATGGCAGAGAAATTTCAAAGTTTAGAAAAAACTGGGTTGAGGCTTCCTGACTGCTCTCACGCAAACCGTGGCTGTCTGTACACACCTCTTTGGGGTACTCCTGAGTTGTGCGCATGCTCAGTCATTCGGACTGTCGTTAACGCACCGCAGTTTGGCTCGGCAATTTGGTCAAAGTGTGGTCCAAACGTCGGCAAATTTGGAGGTCGAAAAATGTTCCGACGAACTTCAAATTTTGCATGCCCTCAACTCTCTATATTGCGCACTTGTCATAAAAAAATTGACAGACTTTCGCGTGGAAATGGAAGAGAAATTTCAAAGTTTAGAAAAAACTGGGTTGAGGCTTCCTGACTGCTCTCACGCAAACCGTGGCTGTCTGTACACACCTCTTTGGGGTACTCCTGAGTTGTGCGCATGCTCAGTCATTCGGACTGTCGTTAACGCACCGCAGTTTGGCTCTGCAATTTGGTCAAAGTGTGGTCCAAACGTCGGCAAATTTGGAGGTCGAAAAATGTTCCGACGAACTTCAAATTTTGCATGCCCTAAACTCTCTATATTGCGCACTTGTCATAAAAAATTGACAGACTTTCGCCGGGAAATGGCAGAGAAATTTCAAAGTTTAGAAAAAACTGGGTTGAGGCTTCCTGACTGCTCTCACGCAAACCGTGGCTGTCTGTACACACCTCTTTGGGGTACTCCTGAGTTGTGCGCATGCTCAGTCATTCAGACTGTCGTTAACGCACCGCAGTTTGGCTCGGCAATTTGGTCAAAGTGTGGTCCAAACGTCGGCAAATTTGGAGGTCGAAAAATGTTCCGACGAACTTCAAATTTTGCATGCCCTAAACTCTCTATATTGCGCACTTGTCATAAAAAATTGACAGACTTTCGCCGGGAAATAGCAGAGAAATTTCAAAGTTTAGAAAAAACTGGGTTGAGGCTTCCTGACTGCTCTCGCGCAAACCGTGGCTGTCTGTACACACCTCTTTGGGGTACTCCTGAGTTGTGCGCATGCTCAGTCATTCAGACTGTCGTTAACGCACCGCAGTTTGGCTCGGCAATTTGGTCAAAGTGTGGTCCAAACGTCGGCAAATTTGGAGGTCGAAAAATGTTCCGACGAACTTCAAATTTTGCATGCCCTAAACTCTCTATATTGCGCACTTGTCATAAAAAATTGACAGACTTTCGCCGGGAAATGGCAGAGAAATTTCAAAGTTTAGAAAAAACTGGGTTGAGGCTTCCTGACTGCTCTCACGCAAACCGTGGCTGTCTGTACACACCTCTTTGGGGTACTCCTGAGTTGTGCGCATGCTCAGTCATTCGGACTGTCGTTAACGCACCGCAGTTTGGCTCGGCAATTTGGTCAAAGTGTGGTCCAAACGTCGGCAAATTTGGAGGTCGAAAAATGTTCCGACGAACTTCAAATTTTGCATGCCCTCAACTCTCTATATTGCGCACTTGTCATAAAAAATTGACAGACTTTCGCGTGGAAATGGAAGAGAAATTTCAAAGTTTAGAAAAAACTGGGTTGAGGCTTCCTGACTGCTCTCACGCAAACCGTGGCTGTCTGTACACACCTCTTTGGGGTACTCCTGAGTTGTGCGCATGCTCAGTCATTCGGACTGTCGTTAACGCACCGCAGTTTGGCTCTGCAATTTGGTCAAAGTGTGGTCCAAACGTCGGCAAATTTGGAGGTCGAAAAATGTTCCGACGAACTTCAAATTTTGCATGCCCTAAACTCTCTATATTGCGCACTTGTCATAACAAATTGACAGACTTTCGCCGGGAAATGGCAGAGAAATTTCAAAGTTTAGAAAAAACTGGGTTGAGGCTTCCTGACTGCTCTCACGCAAACCGTGGCTGTCTGTACACACCTCTTTGGGGTACTCCTGAGTTGTGCGCATGCTCAGTCATTCGGACTGTCGTTAACGCACCGCAGTTTGGCTCGGTCGTTAACGCACCGCAGTTTGGGGCGGTCGGGTTGGCGTACGGGTTCTTTCCTCGCTGGCCTGTGATGACCGCTTTCCAAAGGACTACCCTTGCACATAGGTAGTTTGGAGGAGTTTTTCGCGGAATCCCGTGATGTCCTGGAACGTTGCTCAATGATGGAGTGACCAGTACGTACGTCACGGGGAACGCCGATGCAATTTTGGAACACGATTGGATCCGAGTCTGCGGTCTTGATTCTTCCAGACCTGGACTGGTGACGATTGTGGTTTTATGAGGATGTACCTGTGGTGCTTCTCGAAGGATATGACCTGATACTCGGACACGATCGACCAAGATTGGTGATGATTGTGATGGAGAATACTCGCCGGATAATGACCTGGATTGGCAACGACAACGAATGAGGAAATTTGGTGGATAAATGACCTGGACTGGCAACGACAACGAATGAGGAAATTTGGCAATAACGGCGAACGCTTAGTGGATAAATGACCTGGACTGGCAACGACTACGAATGAGGAAATTTGGCAATAACGGCGAACGCTTAGTGGATAAATGACCTGGACTGGCAACGACAACGCCTGAAGCACTGGTTCTATCGGTAACAACGTTGGACTGGTTAGCGTGTTTTATTCGGACGAATAAAACATTTTAGAAAAAGGCAATTTGGTCAAAGTGTGGTCCAAACGTCGGCAAATTTGGAGGTCGAAAAATGTTCCGACGAACTTCAAATTTTGCATGCCCTAACTCTCTATATTGCGCACTTGTCATAAAAAATTGACAGACTTTCGCCGGGAAATGGCAGAGAAATTTCAAAGTTTAGAAAAAACTGGGTTGAGGCTTCCTGACTGCTCTCACGCAAACCGTGGCTGTCTGTACACACCTCTTTGGGGTACTCCTGAGTTGTGCGCATGCTCAGTCATTCGGACTGTCGTTAACGCACCGCAGTTTGGCTCGGCAATTTGGTCAAAGTGTGGTCCAAACGTCGGCAAATTTGGAGGTCGAAAAATGTTCCGACGAACTTCAAATTTTGCATGCCCTAAACTCTCTATATTGCGCACTTGTCATAAAACATTGACAGACTTTCGCCGGGAAATGGCAGAGAAATTTCAAAGTTTAGAAAAAACTGGGTTGAGGCTTCCTGACTGCTCTCACGCAAACCGTGGCTGTCTGTACACACCTCTTTGGGGTACTCCTGAGTTGTGCGCATGCTCAGTCATTCAGACTGTCGTTAACGCACCGCAGTTTGGCTCCGCAATTTGGTCAAAGTGTGGTCCAAACGTCGGCAAATTTGGAGGTCGAAAAATGTTCCGACGAACTTCAAATTTTGCATGCCCTAAACTCTCTATATTGCGCACTTGTCATAAAAAATTGACAGACTTTCGCCGGGAAATGGCAGAGAAATTTCAAAGTTTAGAAAAAACTGGGTTGAGGCTTCCTGACTGCTCTCACGCAAACCGTGGCTGTCTGTACACACCTCTTTGGGGTACTCCTGAGTTGTGCGCATGCTCAGTCATTCGGACTGTCGTTAACGCACCGCAGTTTGGCTCGGCAATTTGGTCAAAGTGTGGTCCAAACGTCGGCAAATTTGGAGGTCGAAAAATGTTCCGACGAACTTCAAATTTTGCATGCCCTAAACTCTCTATATTGCGCACTTGTCATAAAAAATTGACAGACTTTCGCCGGGAAATAGCAGAGAAATTTCAAAGTTTAGAAAAAACTGGGTTGAGGCTTCCTGACTGCTCTCACGCAAACCGTGGCTGTCTGTACACACCTCTTTGGGGTACTCCTGAGTTGTGCGCATGCTCAGTCATTCGGACTGTCGTTAACGCACCGCAGTTTGGCTCGGCAATTTGGTCAAAGTGTGGTCCAAACGTCGGCAAATTTGGAGGTCGAAAAATGTTCCGACGAACTTCAAATTTTGCATGCCCTAAACTCTCTATATTGCGCACTTGTCATAAAAAATTGACAGACTTTCGCCGGGAAATGGCAGAGAAATTTCAAAGTTTAGAAAAAACTGGGTTGAGGCTTCCTGACTGCTCTCACGCAAACCGTGGCTGTCTGTACACACCTCTTTGGGGTACTCCTGAGTTGTGCGCATGCTCAGTCATTCGGACTGTCGTTAACGCACCGCAGTTTGGCTCGGCAATTTGGTCAAAGTGTGGTCCAAACGTCGGCAAATTTGGAGGTCGAAAAATGTTCCGACGAACTTCAAATTTTGCATGCCCTAAACTCTTTATATTGCGCACTTGTCATAAAAAATTGACAGACTTTCGCCGGGAAATGGCAGAGAAATTTCAAATTTTAGAAAAAACTGGGTTGAGGCTTCCTGACTGCTCTTACGCAAACCGTGGCTGTCTGTACACACCTCTTTGGGGTACTCCTGAGTTGTGCGCATGCTCAGTCATTCGGACTGTCGTTAACGCACCGCAGTTTGGCTCGGCAATTTGGTCAAAGTGTGGTCCAAACGTCGGCAAATTTGGAGGTCGAAAAATGTTCCGACGAACTTCAAATTTTGCATGCCCTAAACTCTCTATATTGCGCACTTGTCATAAAAAATTGACAGACTTTCGCGTGGAAATGGAAGAGAAATTTCAAAGTTTAGAAAAAACTGGGTTGAGGCTTCCTGACTGCTCTCACGCAAACCGTGGCTGTCTGTACACACCTCTTTGGGGTACTCCTGAGTTGTGCGCATGCTCAGTCATTCGGACTGTCGTTAACGCACCGCAGTTTGGCTCTGCAATTTGGTCAAAGTGTGGTCCAAACGTCGGCAAATTTGGAGGTCGAAAAATGTTCCGACGAACTTCAAATTTTGCATGCCCTAAACTCTCTATATTGCGCAGTTGTCATAAAAAAATTGACAGACTTTCGCCGGGAAATGGCAGAGAAATTTCAAAGTTTAGAAAAAACTGGGTTGAGGCTTCCTGACTGCTCTCACGCAAACCGTGGCTGTCTGTACACACCTCTTTGGGGTACTCCTGAGTTGTGCGCATGCTCAGTCATTCGGACTGTCGTTAACGCACCGCAGTTTGGCTCTGCAATTTGGTCAAAGTGTGGTCCAAACGTCGGCAAATTTGGAGGTCGAAAAATGTTCCGACGAACTTCAAATTTTGCATGCCCTAAACTCTCTATATTGCGCAGTTGTCATAAAAAAATTGACAGACTTTCGCCGGGAAATGGCAGAGAAATTTCAAAGTTTAGAAAAAACTGGGTTGAGGCTTCCTGACTGCTCTCACGCAAACCGTGGCTGTCTGTACACACCTCTTTGGGGTACTCCTGAGTTGTGCGCATGCTCAGTCATTCGGACTGTCGTTAACGCACCGCAGTTTGGCTCGGCAATTTGGTCAAAGTGTGGTCCAAACGTCGGCAAATTTGGAGGTCGAAAAATGTTCCGACGAACTTCAAATTTTGCATGCCCTAAACTCTCTATATTGCGCAGTTGTCATAAAAACATTGACAGACTTTCGCCAGGAAATGGCAGAGAAATTTCAAAGTTTAGAAAAAACTGGGTTGAGGCTTCTTGACTGCTCTCACGCAAACCGTGGCTGTCTGTACACACCTCTTTGGGGTACTCCTGAGTTGTGCGCATGCTCAGTCATTCGGACTGTCGTTAACGCACCGCAGTTTGGCTCGGCAATTTGGTCAAAGTGTGGTCCAAACGTCGGCAAATTTGGAGGTCGAAAAATGTTCCGACGAACTTCAAATTTGTCATGCCCTAAACTCTCTATATTGCGCACTTGTCATAAAAAATTGACAGACCTTCCCTGGGAAATGGCAGAGAAATTTCAAAGTTTAGAAAAAACTGGGTTGAGGCTTCCTGACTGCTCTCACGCAAACCGTGGCTGCCGTACACACCTCTTTGGGGTACTCCTGAGTTGTGCGCATGCTCAGTCATTCGGACTGTCGTTAACGCACCGCAGTTTGGCTCGGCAATTTGGTCAAAGTGTGGTCCAAACGTCGGCAAATTTGGAGGTCGAAAAATGTTCCGACGAACTTCAAATTTTGCATGCCCTAAACTCTCTATATTGCGCACTTGTCATAAAAAATTGACAGACTTTCGCGTGGAAATGGAAGAGAAATTTCAAAGTTTAGAAAAAACTGGGTTGAGGCTTCCTGACTGCTCTCACGCAAACCGTGGCTGTCTGTACACACCTCTTTGGGGTACTCCTGAGTTGTGCGCATGCTCAGTCATTCGGACTGTCGTTAACGCACCGCAGTTTGGCTCTGCAATTTGGTCAAAGTGTGGTCCAAACGTCGGCAAATTTGGAGGTCGAAAAATGTTCCGACGAACTTCAAATTTTGCATGCCCTAAACTCTCTATATTGCGCAGTTGTCATAAAAAAATTGACAGACTTTCGCCGGGAAATGGCAGAGAAATTTCAAAGTTTAGAAAAAACTGGGTTGAGGCTTCCTGACTGCTCTCACGCAAACCGTGGCTGTCTGTACACACCTCTTTGGGGTACTCCTGAGTTGTGCGCATGCTCAGTCATTCGGACTGTCGTTAACGCACCGCAGTTTGGCTCGGCAATTTGGTCAAAGTGTGGTCCAAACGTCGGCAAATTTGGAGGTCGAAAAATGTTCCGACGAACTTCAAATTTTGCATGCCCTAAACTCTCTATATTGCGCACTTGTCATAAAAAATTGACAGACTTTCGCCGGGAAATGGCAGAGAAATTTCAAAGTTTAGAAAAAACTAGGTTGAGGCTTCCTGACTGCTCTCACGCAAACCGTGGCTGTCTGTACACACCTCTTTGGGGTACTCCTGAGTTGTGCGCATGCTCAGTCATTCGGACTGTCGTTAACGCACCGCAGTTTGGCTCGGCAATTTGGTCAAAGTGTGGTCCAAACGTCGGCAAATTTGGAGGTCGAAAAATGTTCCGACGAACTTCAAATTTTGCATGCCCTAAACTCTCTATATTGCGCACTTGTCATAAAAAATTGACAGACTTTCGCGTGGAAATGGAAGAGAAATTTCAAAGTGGGTTGAGGCTTCCTGACTGCTCTCACGCAAACCGTGGCTGTCTGTACACACCTCTTTGGGTTACTCCTGAGTTGTGCGCATGCTCAGTCATTCGGACTGTCGTTAACGCACCGCAGTTTGGCTCGGCAATTTGGTCAAAGTGTGGTCCAAACGTCGGCAAATTTGGAGGTCGAAAAATGTTCCGACGAACTTCAAATTTTGCATGCCCTAAACTCTCTATATTGCGCAGTTGTCATAAAAAAATTGACAGACTTTCGCCGGGAAATGGCAGAGAAATTTCAAAGTTTAGAAAAAACTGGGTTGAGGCTTCCTGACTGCTCTCACGCAAACCGTGGCTGTCTGTACACACCTCTTTGGGGTACTCCTGAGTTGTGCGCATGCTCAGTCATTCGGACTGTCGTTAACGCACCGCAGTTTGGCTCGGCAATTTGGTCAAAGTGTGGTCCAAACGTCGGCAAATTTGGAGGTCGAAAAATGTTCCGACGAACTTCAAATTTTGCATGCCCTAAACTCTCTATATTGCGCACTTGTCATAAAAAATTGACAGACTTTCGCCGGGAAATGGCAGAGAAATTTCAAAGTTTAGAAAAAACTGGGTTGAGGCTTCCTGACTGCTCTCACGCAAACCGTGGCTGTCTGTACACACCTCTTTGGGGTACTCCTGAGTTGTGCGCATGCTCAGTCATTCGGACTGTCGTTAACGCACCGCAGTTTGGCTCGGCAATTTGGTCAAAGTGTGGTCCAAACGTCGGCAAATTTGGAGGTCGAAAAATGTTCCGACGAACTTCAAATTTTGCATGCCCTAAACTCTCTATATTGCGCACTTGTCATAAAAAATTGACAGACTTTCGCGTGGAAATGGCAGAGAAATTTCAAAGTTTAGAAAAAAATGGGTTGAGGCTTCCTGACTGCTCTCACGCAAACCGTGGCTGTCTGTACACACCTCTTTGGGGTACTCCTGAGTTGTGCGCATGCTCAGTCATTCGGACTGTCGTTAACGCACCGCAGTTTGGCTCGGCAATTTGGTCAAAGTGTGGTCCAAACGTCGGCAAATTTGGAGGTCGAAAAATGTTCCGACGAACTTCAAATTTTGCATGCCCTAAACTCTCTATATTGCGCACTTGTCATAAAACATTGACAGACTTTCGCCGGGAAATGGCAGAGAAATTTCAAAGTTTAGAAAAAACTGGGTTGAGGCTTCCTGACTGCTCTCACGCAAACCGTGGCTGTCTGTACACACCTCTTTGGGGTACTCCTGAGTTGTGCGCATGCTCAGTCATTCGGACTGTCGTTAACGCACCGCAGTTTGGCTCGGCAATTTGGTCAAAGTGTGGTCCAAACGTCGGCAAATTTGGAGGTCGAAAAATGTTCCGACGAACTTCAAATTTTGCATGCCCTAAACTCTCTATATTGCGCACTTGTCATACAAAATTGACAGACTTTCGCCGGGAAATGGCAGAGAAATTTCAAAGTTTAGAAAAAACTGGGTTGAGGCTTCCTGACTGCTCTCACGCAAACCGTGGCTGTCTGTACACACCTCTTTGGGGTACTCCTGAGTTGTGCGCATGCTCAGTCATTCGGACTGTCGTTAACGCACCGCAGTTTGGCTCGGCAATTTGGTCAAAGTGTGGTCCAAACGTCGGCAAATTTGGAGGTCGAAAAATGTTCCGACGAACTTCAAATTTTGCATGCCCTAAACTCTCTATATTGCGCACTTGTCATAAAAAATTGACAGACTTTCGCCGGGAAATGGCAGAGAAATTTCAAAGTTTAGAAAAAACTGGGTTGAGGCTTCCTGACTGCTCTCACGCAAACCGTGGCTGTCTGTACACACCTCTTTGGGGTACTCCTGAGTTGTGCGCATGCTCAGTCATTCGGACTGTCGTTAACGCACCGCAGTTTGGCTCGGCAATTTGGTCAAAGTGTGGTCCAAACGTCGGCAAATTTGGAGGTCGAAAAATGTTCCGACGAACTTCAAATTTTGCATGCCCTAAACTCTCTATATTGCGCACTTGTCATAAAACATTGACAGACTTTCGCCGGGAAATGGCAGAGAAATTTCAAAGTTTAGAAAAACTGGGTTGAGGCTTCCTGACTGCTCTCACGCAAACCGTGGCTGTCTGTACACACCTCTTTGGGGTACTCCTGAGTTGTGCGCATGCTCAGTCATTCGGACTGTCGTTAACGCACCGCAGTTTGGCTCGGCAATTTGGTCAAAGTGTGGTCCAAACGTCGGCAAATTTGGAGGTCGAAAAATGTTCCGACGAACTTCAAATTTTGCATGCCCTAAACTCTCTATATTGCGCACTTGTCATAAAAAAATTGACAGACTTTCGCCGGGAAATGGCAGAGAAATTTCAAAGTTTAGAAAAAATGGGTTGAGGCTTCCTGACTGCTCTCACGCAAACCGTGGCTGTCTGTACACACCTCTTTGGGGTACTCCTGAGTTGTGCGCATGCTCAGTCATTCGGACTGTCGTTAACGCACCGCAGTTTGGCTCGGCAATTTGGTCAAAGTGTGGTCCAAACGTCGGCAAATTTGGAGGTCGAAAAATGTTCCGACGAACTTCAAATTTTGCATGCCCTAAACTCTCTATATTGCGCACTTGTCATAAAACATTGACAGACTTTCGCCGGGAAATGGCAGAGAAATTTCAAAGTTTAGAAAAAACTGGGTTGAGGCTTCCTGACTGCTCTCACGCAAACCGTGGCTGTCTGTACACACCTCTTTGGGGTACTCCTGAGTTGTGCGCATGCTCAGTCATTCGGACTGTCGTTAACGCACCGCAGTTTGGCTCGGCAATTTGGTCAAAGTGTGGTCCAAACGTCGGCAAATTTGGAGGTCGAAAAATGTTCCGACGAACTTCAAATTTTGCATGCCCTAAACTCTCTATATTGCGCACTTGTCATAAAAAATTGACAGACTTTCGCCGGGAAATGGCAGAGAAATTTCAAAGTTTAGAAAAAACTGGGTTGAGGCTTCCTGACTGCTCTCACGCAAACCGTGGCTGTCTGTACACACCTCTTTGGGGTACTCCTGAGTTGTGCGCATGCTCAGTCATTCGGACTGTCGTTAACGCACCGCAGTTTGGCTCGGCAATTTGGTCAAAGTGTGGTCCAAACGTCGGCAAATTTGGAGGTCGAAAAATGTTCCGACGAACTTCAAATTTTGCATGCCCTAAACTCTCTATATTGCGCACTTGTCATAAAAAATTGACAGACTTTCGCCGGGAAATGGCAGAGAAATTTCAAAGTTTAGAAAAAAATGGGTTGAGGCTTCCTGACTGCTCTCACGCAAACCGTGGCTGTCTGTACACACCTCTTTGGGGTACTCCTGAGTTGTGCGCATGCTCAGTCATTCGGACTGTCGTTAACGCACCGCAGTTTGGCTCGGCAATTTGGTCAAAGTGTGGTCCAAACGTCGGCAAATTTGGAGGTCGAAAAATGTTCCGACGAACTTCAAATTTTGCATGCCCTAAACTCTCTATATTGCGCACTTGTCATAAAACATTGACAGACTTTCGCCGGGAAATGGCAGAGAAATTTCAAAGTTTAGAAAAAACTGGGTTGAGGCTTCCTGACTGCTCTCACGCAAACCGTGGCTGTCTGTACACACCTCTTTGGGGTACTCCTGAGTTGTGCGCATGCTCAGTCATTCGGACTGTCGTTAACGCACCGCAGTTTGGCTCGGCAATTTGGTCAAAGTGTGGTCCAAACGTCGGCAAATTTGGAGGTCGAAAAATGTTCCGACGAACTTCAAATTTTGCATGCCCTAAACTCTCTATATTGCGCACTTGTCATAAAAAATTGACAGACTTTCGCCGGGAAATGGCAGAGAAATTTCAAAGTTTAGAAAAAACTGGGTTGAGGCTTCCTGACTGCTCTCACGCAAACCGTGGCTGTCTGTACACACCTCTTTGGGGTACTCCTGAGTTGTGCGCATGCTCAGTCATTCGGACTGTCGTTAACGCACCGCAGTTTGGCTCGGCAATTTGGTCAAAGTGTGGTCCAAACGTCGGCAAATTTGGAGGTCGAAAAATGTTCCGACGAACTTCAAATTTTGCATGCCCTAAACTCTCTATATTGCGCACTTGTCATAAAAAATTGACAGACTTTCGCCGGGAAATGGCAGAGAAATTTCAAAGTTTAGAAAAAACTGGGTTGAGGCTTCCTGACTGCTCTCACGCAAACCGTGGCTGTCTGTACACACCTCTTTGGGGTACTCCTGAGTTGTGCGCATGCTCAGTCATTCGGACTGTCGTTAACGCACCGCAGTTTGGCTCGGCAATTTGGTCAAAGTGTGGTCCAAACGTCGGCAAATTTGGAGGTCGAAAAATGTTCCGACGAACTTCAAATTTTGCATGCCCTAAACTCTCTATATTGCGCACTTGTCATAAAAAATTGACAGACTTTCGCCGGAAATGGCAGAGAAATTTCAAAGTTTAGAAAAAACTGGGTTGAGGCTTCCTGACTGCTCTCACGCAAACCGTGGCTGTCTGTACACACCTCTTTGGGGTACTCCTGAGTTGTGCGCATGCTCAGTCATTCGGACTGTCGTTAACGCACCGCAGTTTGGCTCGGCAATTTGGTCAAAGTGTGGTCCAAACGTCGGCAAATTTGGAGGTCGAAAAATTTTCCGACGAACTTCAAATTTTGCATGCCCTAAACTCTCTATATTGCGCACTTGTCATAAAAAATTGACAGACTTTCGCCGGGAAATGGCAGAGAAATTTCAAAGTTTAGAAAAAACTGGGTTGAGGCTTCCTGACTGCTCTCACGCAAACCGTGGCTGTCTGTACACACCTCTTTGGGGTACTCCTGAGTTGTGCGCATGCTCAGTCATTCGGACTGTCGTTAACGCACCGCAGTTTGGCTCGGCAATTTGGTCAAAGTGTGGTCCAAACGTCGGCAAATTTGGAGGTCGAAAAATGTTCCGACGAACTTCAAATTTTGCATGCCCTAAACTCTCTATATTGCGCACTTGTCATAAAACATTGACAGACTTTCGCCGGGAAATGGCAGAGAAATTTCAAAGTTTAGAAAAAACTGGGTTGAGGCTTCCTGACTGCTCTCACGCAAACCGTGGCTGTCTGTACACACCTCTTTGGGGTACTCCTGAGTTGTGCGCATGCTCAGTCATTCGGACTGTCGTTAACGCACCGCAGTTTGGCTCGGCAATTTGGTCAAAGTGTGGTCCAAACGTCGGCAAATTTGGAGGTCGAAAAATGTTCCGACGAACTTCAAATTTTGCATGCCCTAAACTCTCTATATTGCGCACTTGTCATAAAAAATTGACAGACTTTCGCCGGGAAATGGCAGAGAAATTTCAAAGTTTAGAAAAAACTGGGTTGAGGCTTCCTGACTGCACTCACGCAAACCGTGGCTGTCTGTACACACCTCTTTGGGGTACTCCTGAGTTGTGCGCATGCTCAGTCATTCGGACTGTCGTTAACGCACCGCAGTTTGGCTCGGCAATTTGGTCAAAGTGTGGTCCAAACGTCGGCAAATTTGGAGGTCGAAAAATGTTCCGACGAACTTCAAATTTTGCATGCCCTAAACTCTCTATATTGCGCACTTGTCATAAAAAATTGACAGACTTTCGCCGGGAAATGGCAGAGAAATTTCAAAGTTTAGAAAAAACTGGGTTGAGGCTTCCTGACTGCTCTCACGCAAACCGTGGCTGTCTGTACACACCTCTTTGGGGTACTCCTGAGTTGTGCGCATGCTCAGTCATTCGGACTGTCGTTAACGCACCGCAGTTTGGCTCGGCAATTTGGTCAAAGTGTGGTCCATCCAAACGTCGGCAAATTTGGAGGTCGAAAAATGTTCCGACGAACTTCAAATTTTGCATGCCCTAAACTCTCTATATTGCGCACTTGTCATAAAACATTGACAGACTTTCGCCGGGAAATGGCAGAGAAATTTCAAAGTTTAGAAAAAACTGGGTTGAGGCTTCCTGACTGCTCTCACGCAAACCGTGGCTGTCTGTACACACCTCTTTGGGGTACTCCTGAGTTGTGCGCATGCTCAGTCATTCGGACTGTCGTTAACGCACCGCAGTTTGGCTCGGCAATTTGGTCAAAGTGTGGTCCAAACGTCGGCAAATTTGGAGGTCGAAAAATGTTCCGACGAACTTCAAAGTTTGCATGCCCTAAACTCTCTATATTGCGCACTTGTCATAAAACATTGACAGACTTTCGCCGGGAAATGGCAGAGAAATTTCAAAGTTTAGAAAAAACTGGGTTGAGCTTCCTGACTGCTCTCACGCAAACCGTGGCTGTCTGTACACACCTCTTTGGGTACTCCTGAGTTGTGCGCATGCTCAGTCATTCGGACTGTCGTTAACGCACCGCAGTTTGGCTCGGCAATTTGGTCAAAGTGTGGTCCAAACGTCGCAAATTTGGAGGTCGAAAAATGTTCCGACGAACTTCAAATTTTGCATGCCCTAAACTCTCTATATTGCGCACTTGTCATAAAAAAATTGACAGACTTTCGCCGGGAAATGGCAGAGAAATTTCAAAGTTTAGAAAAAACTGGGTTGAGGCTTCCTGACTGCTCAAACCGTGGCTGTCTGTACACACCTCTTTGGGGTACTCCTGAGTTTGTGCGCATGCTCAGTCATTCAGGACTGTCGTTAACGCACCGCAGTTTGGCTCGGCAATTTGGTCAAAGTGTGGTCCAAACGTCGGCAAATTTGGAGGTCGAAAAATGTTCCGACGAACTTCAAATTTTGCATGCCCTAAACTCTCTATATTGCGCACTTGTCATAAAAAATTGACAGACTTTCGCCGGGAAATGGCAGAGAAATTTCAAAGTTTAGAAAAAACTGGGTTGAGGCTTCCTGACTGCTCTCACGCAAACCGTGGCTGTCTGTACACACCTCTTTGGGGTACTCCTGAGTTGTGCGCATGCTCAGTCATTCGGACTGTCGTTAACGCACCGCAGTTTGGCTCGGCAATTTGGTCAAAGTGTGGTCCAAACGTCGGCAAATTTGGAGGTCGAAAAATGTTCCGACGAACTTCAAATTTTGCATGCCCTAAACTCTCTATATTGCGCACTTGTCATAAAAAATTGACAGACTTTCGCCGGAAAATGGCAGAGAAATTTCAAAGTTTAGAAAAAACTGGGTTGAGCTTCCTGACTGCTCTCACGCAAACCGTGGCTGTCTGTACACACCTCTTTGGGGTACTCCTGAGTTGTGCGCATGCTCAGTCATTCGGACTGTCGTTAACGCACCGAAGTTTGGCTCGGCAATTTGGTCAAAGTGTGGTCCAAACGTCGGCAAATTTAGAGGTCGAAAAATGTTCCGACGAACTTCAAATTTTGCATGCCCTAAACTCTCAATATTGCGCACTTGTCATAAAAAATTGACAGACTTTCGCCGGGAAATGGCAGAGAAATTTCAAAGTTTAGAAAAAACTGGGTTGAGGCTTCCTGACTGCTCTCACGCAAACCGTGGCTGTCTGTACACACCTCTTTGGGGGTACTCCTGAGTTGTGCGCATGCTCAGTCATTCGGACTGTCGTTAACGCACCGCAGTTTGGCTCGGCAATTTGGTCAAAGTGTGGTCCAAACGTCGGCAAATTTGGAGGTCGAAAAATGTTCCGACGAACTTCAAATTTTGCATGCCCTAAACTCTCTATATTGCGCACTTGTCATAAAAAATTGACAGACTTTCGCCGGGAAATGGCAGAGAATTTCAAAGTTTAGAAAAAACTGGGTTGAGGCTTCCTGACTGCTCTCACGCAAACCGTGGCTGTCTGTACACACCTCTTTGGGGTACTCCTTAGTTGTACGCATGCTCAGTCATTCGGACTGTCGTTAACGCACCGCAGTTTGGCTCGGCAATTTGGTCAAAGTGTGGTCCAAACGTCGGCAAATTTGGAGGTCGAAAAATGTTCCGACGAACTTCAAATTTTGCATGCCCTAAACTCTCTATATTGCGCACTTGTCATAAAAATTGACAGACTTTCGCCGGGAAATGGCAGAGAAATTTCAAAGTTTAGAAAAAACTGGGTTGAGGCTTCCTGACTGCTCTCACGCAAACCGTGGCTGTCTGTACACACCTCTTTGGGGTACTCCTGAGTTGTGCGCATGCTCAGTCATTCGGACTGTCGTTAACGCACCGCAGTTTGGCTCGGCAATTTGGTCAAAGTGTGGTCCAAACGTCGGCAAATTTGGAGGTCGAAAAATGTTCCGACGAACTTCAAATTTTGCATGCCCTAAACTCTCTATATTGCGCACTTGTCATAAAAAAATGACAGACTTTCGCCGGGAAATGGCAGAGAAATTTCAAAGTTTAGAAAAAACTGGGTTGAGGCTTCCTGACTGCTCTCGCGCAAACCGTGGCTGTCTGTACACACCTCTTTGGGGTACTCCTGAGTTGTGCGCATGCTCAGTCATTCAGACTGTCGTTAACGCACCGCAGTTTGCTCGGCAATTTGGTCAAAGTGTGGTCCAAACGTCGGCAAATTTGGAGGTCGAAAAATGTTCCGACGAACTTCAAATTTTGCATGCCCTAAACTCTCTATATTGCGCACTTGTCATAAAAAAATTGACAGACTTTCGCCGGGAAATGGCAGAGAAATTTCAAAGTTTAGAAAAAACTGGGTTGAGGCTTCCTGACTGCTCTCACGCAAACCGTGGCTGTCTGTACACACCTCTTTGGGGTACTCCTGAGTTGTGCGCATGCTCAGTCATTCGGACTGTCGTTAACGCACCGCAGTTTGGCTCGGCAATTTGGTCAAAGTGTGGTCCAAACGTCGGCAAATTTGGAGGTCGAAAAATGTTCCGACGAACTTCAAATTTTGCATGCCCTAAACTCTCTATATTGCGCACTTGTCATAAAAAAATGACAGACTTTCGCCGGGAAATGGCAGAGAAATTTCAAAGTTTAGAAAAAACTGGGTTGAGGCTTCCTGACTGCTCTCGCGCAAACCGTGGCTGTCTGTACACACCTCTTTGGGGTACTCCTGAGTTGTGCGCATGCTCAGTCATTCGGACTGTCGTTAACGCACCGCAGTTTGGCTCGGCAATTTGGTCAAAGTGTGGTCCAAACGTCGGCAAATTTGGAGGTCGAAAAATGTTCCGACGAACTTCAAATTTTGCATGCCCTAAACTCTCTATATTGCGCACTTGTCATAAAAAATTGATAGACTTTCGCCGGGAAATGGCAGAGAAATTTCAAAGTTTAGAAAAAACTGGGTTGAGGCTTCCTGACTGCTCTCGCGCAAACCGTGGCTGTCTGTACACACCTCTTTGGGGTACTCCTGAGTTGTGCGCATGCTCAGTCATTCAGACTGTCTTTAACGCACCGCAGTTTGGCTCGGCAATTTGGTCAAAGTGTGGTCCAAACGTCGGCAAATTTGGAGGTCGAAAAATGTTCCGACGAACTTCAAATTTTGCATGCCCTAAACTCTCTATATTGCGCACTTGTCATAAAAAAATTGACAGACTTTCGCCGGGAAATGGCAGAGAAATTTCAAAGTTTAGAAAAAACTGGGTTGAGGCTTCCTGACTGCTCTCACGCAAACCGTGGCTGTCTGTACACACCTCTTTGGGGTACTCCTGAGTTGTGCGCATGCTCAGTCATTCGGACTGTCGTTAACGCACCGCAGTTTGGCTCGGCAATTTGGTCAAAGTGTGGTCCAAACGTCGGCAAATTTGGAGGTCGAAAAATGTTCCGACGAACTTCAAATTTTGCATGCCCTAAACTCTCTATATTGCGCACTTGTCATAAAAAATTGATAGACTTTCGCCGGGAAATGGCAGAGAAATTTCAAAGTTTAGAAAAAACTGGGTTGATGCTTCCTGACTGCTCTCACGCAAACCGTGGCTGTCTGTACACACCTCTTTGGGGTACTCCTGAGTTGTGCGCATGCTCAGTCATTCGGACTGTCGTTAACGCACCGCAGTTTGGCTCGGCAATTTGGTCAAAGTGTGGTCCAAACGTCGGCAAATTTGGAGGTCGAAAAATGTTCCGACGAACTTCAAATTTTGCATGCCCTAAACTCTCTATATTGCGCACTTGTCATAAAAAAATTGACAGACTTTCGCCGGGAAATGGCAGAGAAATTTCAAAGTTTAGAAAAAACTGGGTTGAGGCTTCCTGACTGCTCTCACGCAAACCGTGGCTGTCTGTACACACCTCTTTGGGGTACTCCTGAGTTGTGCGCATGCTCAGTCATTCGGACTGTCGTTAACGCACCGCAGTTTGGCTCGGCAATTTGGTCAAAGTGTGGTCCAAACGTCGGCAAATTTGGAGGTCGAAAAATGTTCCGACGAACTTCAAATTTTGCATGCCCTAAACTCTCTATATTGCGCACTTGTCATAAAAAATTGATAGACTTTCGCCGGGAAATGGCAGAGAAATTTCAAAGTTTAGAAAAAACTGGGTTGATGCTTCCTGACTGCTCTCACGCAAACCGTGGCTGTCTGTACACACCTCTTTGGGGTACTCCTGAGTTGTGCGCATGCTCAGTCATTCGGACTGTCGTTAACGCACCGCAGTTTGGCTCGGCAATTTGGTCAAAGTGTGGTCCAAACGTCGGCAAATTTGGAGGTCGAAAAATGTTCCGACGAACTTCAAATTTTGCATGCCCTAAACTCTCTATATTGCGCACTTGTCATAAAAAATTGACAGACTTTCGCCGGGAAATGGCAGAGAAATTTCAAAGTTTAGAAAAAACTGGGTTGAGGCTTCCTGACTGCTCTCGCGCAAACCGTGGCTGTCTGTACACACCTCTTTGGGGTACTCCTGAGTTGTGCGCATGCTCAGTCATTCGGACTGTCGTTAACGCACCGCAGTTTGGCTCGGCAATTTGGTCAAAGTGTGGTCCAAACGTCGGCAAATTTGGAGGTCGAAAAATGTTCCGACGAACTTCAAATTTTGCATGCCCTAAACTCTCTATATTGCGCACTTGTCATAAAAAATTGACAGACTTTCGCCGGGAAATGGCAGAGAAATTTCAAAGTTTAGAAAAACTGGGTTGAGGCTTCCTGACTGCTCTCAGCGCAAACCGTGGCTGTCTGTACACACCTCTTTGGGGTACTCCTGAGTTGTGCGCATGCTCAGTCATTCAGGACTGTCGTTAACGCACCGCAGTTTGGCTCGGCAATTTGGTCAAAGTGTGGTCCAAACGTCGGCAAATTTGGAGGTCGAAAAATGTTCCGACGAACTTCAAATTTTGCATGCCCTAAACTCTCTATATTGCGCACTTGTCATAAAAAATTGACAGACTTTCGCCGGGAAATGGCAGAGAAATTCAAAGTTTAGAAAAAACTGGGTTGAGGCTTCCTGACTGCTCTCACGCAAACCGTGGCTGTCTGTACACACCTCTTTGGGGTACTCCTGAGTTGTGCGCATGCTCAGTCATTCGGACTGTCGTTAACGCACCGCAGTTTGGCTCGGCAATTTGGTCAAAGTGTGGTCCAAACGTCGGCAAATTTGGAGGTCGAAAAATGTTCCGACGAACTTCAAATTTTGCATGCCCTAAACTCTCTATATTGCGCACTTGTCATAAAAAATTGACAGACTTTCGCCGGGAAATGGCAGAGAAATTTCAAAGTTTAGAAAAAACTGGGTTGAGGCTTCCTGACTGCTCTCGCGCAAACCGTGGCTGTCTGTACACACCTCTTTGGGGTACTCCTGAGTTGTGCGCATGCTCAGTCATTCAGACTGTCGTTAACGCACCGCAGTTTGGCTCGGCAATTTGGTCAAAGTGTGGTCCAAACGTCGGCAAATTTGGAGGTCGAAAAATGTTCCGACGAACTTCAAATTTTGCATGCCCTAAACTCTCTATATTGCGCACTTGTCATAAAAAATTGACAGACTTTCGCCGGGAAATGGCAGAGAAATTTCAAAGTTTAGAAAAAACTGGGTTGAGGCTTCCTGACTGCTCTCACGCAAACCGTGGCTGTCTGTACACACCTCTTTGGGGTACTCCTGAGTTGTGCGCATGCTCAGTCATTCAGGACTGTCGTTAACGCACCGCAGTTTGGCTCGGCAATTTGGTCAAAGTGTGGTCCAAACGTCGGCAAATTTGGAGGTCGAAAAATGTTCCGACGAACTTCAAATTTTGCATGCCCTAAACTCTCTATATTGCGCACTTGTCATAAAAAATTGACAGACTTTCGCCGGGAAATGGCAGAGAAATTTCAAGTTTAGAAAAAACTGGGTTGAGGCTTCCTGACTGCTCTCACGCAAACCGTGGCTGTCTGTACACACCTCTTTGGGGTACTCCTGAGTTGTGCGCATGCTCAGTCATTCGGACTGTCGTTAACGCACCGCAGTTTGGCTCGGCAATTTGGTCAAAGTGTGGTCCAAACGTCGGCAAATTTGGAGGTCGAAAAATGTTCCGACGAACTTCAAATTTTGCATGCCCTAAACTCTCTATATTGCGCACTTGTCATAAAAAATTGACAGACTTTCGCCGGGAAATGGCAGAGAAATTTCAAAGTTTAGAAAAAACTGGGTTGAGGCTTCCTGACTGCTCTCACGCAAACCGTGGCTGTCTGTACACACCTCTTTGGGGTACTCCTGAGTTGTGCGCATGCTCAGTCATTCGGACTGTCGTTAACGCACCGCAGTTTGGCTCGGCAATTTGGTCAAAGTGTGGTCCAAACGTCGGCAAATTTGGAGGTCGAAAAATGTTCCGACGAACTTCAAATTTTGCATGCCCTAAACTCTCTATATTGCGCACTTGTCATAAAAAATTGACAGACTTTCGCCGGAAATGGCAGAGAAATTTCAAAGTTTAGAAAAAACTGGGTTGAGGCTTCCTGACTGCTCTCACGCAAACCGTGGCTGTCTGTACACACCTCTTTGGGGTACTCCTGAGTTGTGCGCATGCTCAGTCATTCGGACTGTCGTTAACGCACCGCAGTTTGGCTCGGCAATTTGGTCAAAGTGTGGTCCAAACGTCGGCAAATTTGGAGGTCGAAAAATGTTCCGACGAACTTCAAATTTTGCATGCCCTAAACTCTCTATATTGCGCACTTGTCATAAAAAATTGACAGACTTTCGCCGGGAAATGGCAGAGAAATTTCAAAGTTTAGAAAAAACTGGGTTGAGGCTTCCTGACTGCTCTCACGCAAACCGTGGCTGTCTGTACACACCTCTTTGGGGTACTCCTGAGTTGTGCGCATGCTCAGTCATTCGGACTGTCGTTAACGCACCGCAGTTTGGCTCGGCAATTTGGTCAAAAGTGTGGTCCAAACGTCGGCAAATTTGGAGGTCGAAAAATGTTCCGACGAACTTCAAATTTTGCATGCCCTAAACTCTCTATATTGCGCACTTGTCATAAAAAATTGACAGACTTTCGCCGGGAAATGGCAGAGAAATTTCAAAGTTTAGAAAAAACTGGGTTGAGGCTTCCTGACTGCTCTCGCGCAAACCGTGGCTGTCTGTACACACCTCTTTGGGGTACTCCTGAGTTGTGCGCATGCTCAGTCATTCGGACTGTCGTTAACGCACCGCAGTTTGGCTCGGCAATTTGGTCAAAGTGTGGTCCAAACGTCGGCAAATTTGGAGGTCGAAAAATGTTCCGACGAACTTCAAATTTTGCATGCCCTAAACTCTCTATATTGCGCACTTGTCATAAAAAATTGACAGACTTTCGCCGGGAAATGGCAGAGAAATTTAAAGTTTAGAAAAAACTGGGTTGAGGCTTCCTGACTGCTCTCACGCAAACCGTGGCTGTCTGTACACACCTCTTTGGGGTACTCCTGAGTTGTGCGCATGCTCAGTCATTCGGACTGTCGTTAACGCACCGCAGTTTGGCTCGGCAATTTGGTCAAAAGTGTGGTCCAAACGTCGGCAAATTTGGAGGTCGAAAAATGTTCCGACGAACTTCAAATTTTGCATGCCCTAAACTCTCTATATTGCGCACTTGTCATAAAAAATTGACAGACTTTCGCCGGGAAATGGCAGAGAAATTTCAAAGTTTAGAAAAAACTGGGTTGAGGCTTCCTGACTGCTCTCACGCAAACCGTGGCTGTCTGTACACACCTCTTTGGGGTACTCCTGAGTTGTGCGCATGCTCAGTCATTCGGACTGTCGTTAACGCACCGCAGTTTGGCTCGGCAATTTGGTCAAAAGTGTGGTCCAAACGTCGGCAAATTTGGAGGTCGAAAATGTTCCGACGAACTTCAAATTTTGCATGCCCTAAACTCTCTATATTGCGCACTTGTCATAAAAAATTGACAGACTTTCGCCGGGAAATGGCAGAGAAATTTCAAAGTTTAGAAAAAACTGGGTTGAGGCTTCCTGACTGCTCTCACGCAAACCGTGGCTGTCTGTACACACCTCTTTGGGGTACTCCTGAGTTGTGCGCATGCTCAGTCATTCGGACTGTCGTTAACGCACCGCAGTTTGGCTCGGCAATTTGGTCAAAGTGTGGTCCAAACGTCGGCAAATTTGGAGGTCGAAAATGTTCCGACGAACTTCAAATTTTGCATGCCCTAAACTCTCTATATTGCGCACTTGTCATAAAAAATTGACAGACTTTCGCCGGGAAATGGCAGAGAAATTTCAAAGTTTAGAAAAAACTGGGTTGAGGCTTCCTGACTGCTCTCACGCAAACCGTGGCTGTCTGTACACACCTCTTTGGGGTACTCCTGAGTTGTGCGCATGCTCAGTCATTCGGACTGTCGTTAACGCACCGCAGTTTGGCTCGGCAATTTGGTCAAAGTGTGGTCCAAACGTCGGCAAATTTGGAGGTCGAAAAATGTTCCGACGAACTTCAAATTTTGCATGCCCTAAACTCTCTATATTGCGCACTTGTCATAACAAATTGACAGACTTTCGCCGGGAAATGGCAGAGAAATTTCAAAGTTTAGAAAAAACTGGGTTGAGGCTTCCTGACTGCTCTCACGCAAACCGTGGCTGTCTGTACACACCTCTTTGGGGTACTCCTGAGTTGTGCGCATGCTCAGTCATTCGGACTGTCGTTAACGCACCGCAGTTTGGCTCGGCAATTTGGTCAAAGTGTGGTCCAAACGTCGGCAAATTTGGAGGTCGAAAAATGTTCCGACGAACTTCAAATTTTGCATGCCCTAAACTCTCTATATTGCGCACTTGTCATAAAAAATTGACAGACTTTCGCCGGGAAATGGCAGAGAAATTTCAAAGTTTAGAAAAAACTGGGTTGAGGGCTTCCTGACTGCTCTCACGCAAACCGTGGCTGTCTGTACACACCTCTTTGGGGTACTCCTGAGTTGTGCGCATGCTCAGTCATTCGGACTGTCGTTAACGCACCGCAGTTTGGCTCGGCAATTTGGTCAAAGTGTGGTCCAAACGTCGGCAAATTTGGAGGTCGAAAAATGTTCCGACGAACTTCAAATTTTGCATGCCCTAAACTCTCTATATTGCGCACTTGTCATAACAAATTGACAGACTTTCGCCGGGAAATGGCAGAGAAATTTCAAAGTTTAGAAAAAACTGGGTTGATGCTTCCTGACTGCTCTCTGACTGCTCTCACGCAAACCGTGGCTGTCTGTACACACCTCTTTGGGGTACTCCTGAGTTGTGCGCATGCTCAGTCATTCGGACTGTCGTTAACGCACCGCAGTTTGGCTCGGCAATTTGGTCAAAGTGTGGTCCAAACGTCGGCAAATTTGGAGGTCGAAAAATGTTCCGACGAACTTCAAATTTTGCATGCCCTAAACTCTCTATATTGCGCACTTGTCATAAAAAATTGACAGACTTTCGCCGGGAAATGGCAGAGAAATTTCAAAGTTTAGAAAAAACTGGGTTGAGGCTTCCTGACTGCTCTCGCGCAAACCGTGGCTGTCTGTACACACCTCTTTGGGGTACTCCTGAGTTGTGCGCATGCTCAGTCATTCGGACTAACGTTAACGCACCGCAGTTTGGCTCGGCAATTTGGTCAAAGTGTGGTCCAAACGTCGGCAAATTTGGAGGTCGAACAATGTTCCGACGAACTTCAAATTTTGCATGCCCTAAACTCTCTATATTGCGCACTTGTCATAAAAAATTGACATACTTTCGCCGGGAAATGGCAGAGAAATTTCAAAGTTTAGAAAAGAACTGGGTTGAGGCTTCCTGACTGCTCTCACGCAAACCGTGGCTGTCTGTACACACCTCTTTGGGGTACTCCTGAGTTGTGCGCATGCTCAGTCATTCGGACTGTCGTTAACGCACCGCAGTTTGGCTCGGCAATTTGGTCAAAGTGTGGTCCAAACGTCGGCAAATTTGGAGGTCGAAAAATGTTCCGACGAACTTCAAATTTTGCATGCCCTAAACTCTCTATATTGCGCACTTGTCATAAAAAAATTGACAGACTTTCGCCGGGAAATGGCAGAGAAATTTCAAAGTTTAGAAAAAACTGGGTTGAGGCTTCCTGACTGCTCTCACGCAAACCGTGGCTGTCTGTACACACCTCTTTGGGGTACTCCTGAGTTGTGCGCATGCTCAGTCATTCGGACTGTCGTTAACGCACCGCAGTTTGGCTCGGCAATTTGGTCAAAGTGTGGTCCAAACGTCGGCAAATTTGGAGGTCGAAAAATGTTCCGACGAACTTCAAATTTTGCATGCCCTAAACTCTCTATATTGCGCACTTGTCATAAAAAATTGACAGACTTTCGCCGGGAAATGGCAGAGAAATTTCAAAGTTTAGAAAAAACTGGGTTGATGCTTCCTGACTGCTCTCTGACTGCTCTCACGCAAACCGTGGCTGTCTGTACACACCTCTTTGGGGTACTCCTGAGTTGTGCGCATGCTCAGTCATTCGGACTGTCGTTAACGCACCGCAGTTTGGCTCGGCAATTTGGTCAAAGTGTGGTCCAAACGTCGGCAAATTTGGAGGTCGAAAAATGTTCCGACGAACTTCAAATTTTGCATGCCCTAAACTCTCTATATTGCGCACTTGTCATAAAAAAATTGACAGACTTTCGCCGGGAAATGGCAGAGAAATTTCAAAGTTTAGAAAAAACTGGGTTGAGGCTTCCTGACTGCTCTCGCGCAAACCGTGGCTGTCTGTACACACCTCTTTGGGGTACTCCTGAGTTGTGCGCATGCTCAGTCATTCAGGACTAACGTTAACGCACCGCAGTTTGGCTCGGCAATTTGGTCAAAGTGTGGTCCAAACTTCGGCAAATTTGGAGGTCGAACAATGTTCCGACGAACTTCAAATTTTGCATGCCCTAAACTCTCTATATTGCGCACTTGTCATAAAAAATTGACATACTTTCGCCGGGAAATGGCAGAGAAATTTCAAAGTTTAGAAAGAACTGGGTTGAGGCTTCCTGACTGCTCTCACGCAAACCGTGGCTGTCTGTACACACCTCTTTGGGGTACTCCTGAGTTGTGCGCATGCTCAGTCATTCGGACTGTTGTTAACGCACCGCAGTTTGGCTCGGCAATTTGGTCAAAGTGTGGTCCAAACGTCGGCAAATTTGGAGGTCGAAAAATGTTCCGACGAACTTCAAATTTTGCATGCCCTAAACTCTCTATATTGCGCACTTGTCATAAAAAAATTGACAGACTTTCGCCGGGAAATGGCAGAGAAATTTCAAAGTTTAGAAAAAAATGGGTTGAGGCTTCCTGACTGCTCTCACGCAAACCGTGGCTGTCTGTACACACCTCTTTGGGGTACTCCTGAGTTGTGCGCATGCTCAGTCATTCGGACTGTCGTTAACGCACCGCAGTTTGGCTCGGCAATTTGGTCAAAGTGTGGTCCAAACGTCGGCAAATTTGGAGGTCGAAAAATGTTCCGACGAACTTCAAATTTTGCATGCCCTAAACTCTCTATATTGCGCACTTGTCATAAAAAATTGACAGACTTTCGCCGGGAAATGGCAGAGAAATTTCAAAGTTTAGAAAAAAACTGGGTTGAGGCTTCCTGACTGCTCTCGCGCAAACCGTGGCTGTCTGTACACACCTCTTTGGGGTACTCCTGAGTTGTGCGCATGCTCAGTCATTCGGACTGTCGTTAACGCACCGCAGTTTGGCTCGGCAATTTGGTCAAAGTGTGGTCCAAACGTCGGCAAATTTGGAGGTCGAAAAATGTTCCGACGAACTTCAAATTTTGCATGCCCTAAACTCTCTATATTGCGCAATTGTCATAACAAAATTGACAGACTTTCGCCGGGAAATGGCAGAGAAATTTTAAAGTTTAGAAAAAACTGGGTTGAGGCTTCCTGACTGCTCTCACGCAAACCGTGGCTGTCTGTACACACCTCTTTGGGGTACTCCTGAGTTGTGCGCATGCTCAGTCATTCGGACTGTCGTTAACGCACCGCAGTTTGGCTCGGCAATTTGGTCAAAGTGTGGTCCAAACGTCGGCAAATTTGGAGGTCGAAAAATGTTCCGACGAACTTCAAATTTTGCATGCCCTAAACTCTCTATATTGCGCACTTGTCATAAAAAATTGACAGACTTTCGCCGGGAAATGGCAGAGAAATTTCAAAGTTTAGAAAAAACTGGGTTGAGGCTTCCTGACTGCTCTCGCGCAAACCGTGGCTGTCTGTACACACCTCTTTGGGGTACTCCTGAGTTGTGCGCATGCTCAGTCATTCAGACTAACGTTAACGCACCGCAGTTTGGCTCGGCAATTTGGTCAAAGTGTGGTCCAAACGTCGGCAAATTTGGAGGTCGAACAATGTTCCGACGAACTTCAAATTTTGCATGCCCTAAACTCTCTATATTGCGCACTTGTCATAAAAAATTGACATACTTTCGCCGGGAAATGGCAGAGAAATTTCAAAGTTTAGAAAGAACGTGGGTTGAGGCTTCCTGACTGCTCTCACGCAAACCGTGGCTGTCTGTACACACCTCTTTGGGGTACTCCTGAGTTGTGCGCATGCTCAGTCATTCGGACTGTTGTTAACGCACCGCAGTTTGGCTCGGCAATTTGGTCAAAGTGTGGTCCAAACGTCGGCAAATTTGGAGGTCGAAAAATGTTCCGACGAACTTCAAATTTTGCATGCCCTAAACTCTCTATATTGCGCACTTGTCATAAAAAAATTGACAGACTTTCGCCGGGAAATGGCAGAGAAATTTCAAAGTTTAGAAAAAAATGGGTTGAGGCTTCCTGACTGCTCTCACGCAAACCGTGGCTGTCTGTACACACCTCTTTGGGGTACTCCTGAGTTGTGCGCATGCTCAGTCATTCGGACTGTCGTTAACGCACCGCAGTTTGGCTCGGCAATTTGGTCAAAGTGTGGTCCAAACGTCGGCAAATTTGGAGGTCGAAAAATGTTCCGACGAACTTCAAATTTTGCATGCCCTAAACTCTCTATATTGCGCACTTGTCATAAAAAATTGACAGACTTTCGCCGGGAAATGGCAGAGAAATTTCAAAGTTTAGAAAAAAACTGGGTTGAGGCTTCCTGACTGCTCTCGCGCAAACCGTGGCTGTCTGTACACACCTCTTTGGGGTACTCCTGAGTTGTGCGCATGCTCAGTCATTCGGACTGTCGTTAACGCACCGCAGTTTGGCTCGGCAATTTGGTCAAAGTGTGGTCCAAACGTCGGCAAATTTGGAGGTCGAAAAATGTTCCGACGAACTTCAAATTTTGCATGCCCTAAACTCTGCTATATTGCGCAATTGTCATAACAAAATTGACAGACTTTCGCCGGGAAATGGCAGAGAAATTTAAAGTTTAGAAAAAACTGGGTTGAGGCTTCCTGACTGCTCTCACGCAAACCGTGGCTGTCTGTACACACCTCTTTGGGGTACTCCTGAGTTGTGCGCATGCTCAGTCATTCGGACTGTCGTTAACGCACCGCAGTTTGGCTCGGCAATTTGGTCAAAGTGTGGTCCAAACGTCGGCAAATTTGGAGGTCGAAAAATGTTCCGACGAACTTCAAATTTTGCATGCCCTAAACTCTCTATATTGCGCACTTGTCATAACAAATTGACAGACTTTCGCCGGGAAATGGCAGAGAAATTTCAAAGTTTAGAAAAAACTGGGTTGAGGCTTCCTGACTGCTCTCGCGCAAACCGTGGCTGTCTGTACACACCTCTTTGGGGTACTCCTGAGTTGTGCGCATGCTCAGTCATTCGGACTGTCGTTAACGCACCGCAGTTTGGCTCGGCAATTTGGTCAAAGTGTGGTCCAAACGTCGGCAAATTTGGAGGTCGAAAAATGTTCCGACGAACTTCAAATTTTGCATGCCCTAAACTCTCTATATTGCGCACTTGTCATAAAAAATTGACAGACTTTCGCCGGGAAATGGCAGAGAAATTTCAAAGTTTAGAAAAAACTGGGTTGAGGCTTCCTGACTGCTCTCACGCAAACCGTGGCTGTCTGTACACACCTCTTTGGGGTACTCCTGAGTTGTGCGCATGCTCAGTCATTCGGACTGTCGTTAACGCACCGCAGTTTGGCTCGGCAATTTGGTCAAAGTGTGGTCCAAACGTCGGCAAATTTGGAGGTCGAAAAATGTTCCGACGAACTTCAAATTTTGCATGCCCTAAACTCTCTATATTGCGCACTTGTCATAAAAAATTGACAGACTTTCGCCGGGAAATGGCAGAGAAATTTCAAAGTTTAGAAAAAACTGGGTTGAGGCTTCCTGACTGCTCTCACGCAAACCGTGGCTGTCTGTACACACCTCTTTGGGGTACTCCTGAGTTGTGCGCATGCTCAGTCATTCGGACTGTCGTTAACGCACCGCAGTTTGGCTCGGCAATTTGGTCAAAGTGTGGTCCAAACGTCGGCAAATTTGGAGGTCGAAAAATGTTCCGACGAACTTCAAATTTTGCATGCCCTAAACTCTCTATATTGCGCACTTGTCATAAAAAATTGACAGACTTTCGCCGGGAAATGGCAGAGAAATTTCAAAGTTTAGAAAAAACTGGGTTGAGGCTTCCTGACTGCTCTCACGCAAACCGTGGCTGTCTGTACACACCTCTTTGGGGTACTCCTGAGTTGTGCGCATGCTCAGTCATTCGGACTGTCGTTAACGCACCGCAGTTTGGCTCGGCAATTTGGTCAAAGTGTGGTCCAAACGTCGGCAAATTTGGAGGTCGAAAAATGTTCCGACGAACTTCAAATTTTGCATGCCCTAAACTCTCTATATTGCGCACTTGTCATAAAAAATTGACAGACTTTCGCCGGGAAATGGCAGAGAAATTTCAAAGTTTAGAAAAAACTGGGTTGAGGCTTCCTGAGCTCTGCTGCTCTCCGCAAACCGTGGCTGTCTGTACACACCTCTTTGGGGTACTCCTGAGTTGTGCGCATGCTCAGTCATTCGGACTGTCGTTAACGCACCGCAGTTTGGCTCGGCAATTTGGTCAAAGTGTGGTCCAAACGTCGGCAAATTTGGAGGTCGAAAAATGTTCCGACGAACTTCAAATTTTGCATGCCCTAAACTCTCTATATTGCGCACTTGTCATAAAAAATTGACAGACTTTCGCCGGGAAATGGCAGAGAAATTTCAAAGTTTAGAAAAAACTGGGTTGAGGCTTCCTGACTGCTCTCGCGCAAACCGTGGCTGTCTGTACACACCTCTTTGGGGTACTCCTGAGTTGTGCGCATGCTCAGTCATTCGGACTGTCGTTAACGCACCGCAGTTTGGCTCGGCAATTTGGTCAAAGTGTGGTCCAAACGTCGGCAAATTTGGAGGTCGAACAATGTTCCGACGAACTTCAAATTTTGCATGCCCTAAACTCTCTATATTGCGCACTTGTCATAAAAAATTGACAGACTTTCGCCGGGAAATGGCAGAGAAATTTCAAAGTTTAGAAAGAACTGGGTTGAGGCTTCCTGACTGCTCTCACGCAAACCGTGGCTGTCTGTACACACCTCTTTGGGGTACTCCTGAGTTGTGCGCATGCTCAGTCATTCGGACTGTCGTTAACGCACCGCAGTTTGGCTCGGCAATTTGGTCAAAGTGTGGTCCAAACGTCGGCAAATTTGGAGGTCGAAAAATGTTCCGACGAACTTCAAATTTTGCATGCCCTAAACTCTCTATATTGCGCACTTGTCATAAAAAATTGACAGACTTTCGCCGGGAAATGGCAGAGAAATTTCAAAGTTTAGAAAAAACTGGGTTGAGGCTTCCTGACTGCTCTCACGCAAACCGTGGCTGTCTGTACACACCTCTTTGGGGTACTCCTGAGTTGTGCGCATGCTCAGTCATTCGGACTGTCGTTAACGCACCGCAGTTTGGCTCGGCAATTTGGTCAAAGTGTGGTCCAAACGTCGGCAAATTTGGAGGTCGAAAAATGTTCCGACGAACTTCAAATTTTGCATGCCCTAAACTCTCTATATTGCGCACTTGTCATAAAAAATTGACAGACTTTCGCCGGGAAATGGCAGAGAAATTTCAAAGTTTAGAAAAACTGGGTTGAGGCTTCCTGACTGCTCTCACGCAAACCGTGGCTGTCTGTACACACCTCTTTGGGGTACTCCTGAGTTGTGCGCATGCTCAGTCATTCGGACTGTCGTTAACGCACCGCAGTTTGGCTCGGCAATTTGGTCAAAGTGTGGTCCAAACGTCGGCAAATTTGGAGGTCGAAAAATGTTCCGACGAACTTCAAATTTTGCATGCCCTAAACTCTCTATATTGCGCACTTGTCATAAAAAATTGACAGACTTTCGCCGGGAAATGGCAGAGAAATTTCAAAGTTTAGAAAAAACTGGGTTGAGGCTTCCTGACTGCTCTCGCGCAAACCGTGGCTGTCTGTACACACCTCTTTGGGGTACTCCTGAGTTGTGCGCATGCTCAGTCATTCAGACTGTCGTTAACGCACCGCAGTTTGGCTCGGCAATTTGGTCAAAGTGTGGTCCAAACGTCGGCAAATTTGGAGGTCGAAAAATGTTCCGACGAACTTCAAATTTTGCATGCCCTAAACTCTCTATATTGCGCACTTGTCATAAAAAATTGACAGACTTTCGCCGGGAAATGGCAGAGAAATTTCAAAGTTTAGAAAAAACTGGGTTGAGGCTTCCTGACTGCTCTCACGCAAACCGTGGCTGTCTGTACACACCTCTTTGGGGTACTCCTGAGTTGTGCGCATGCTCAGTCATTCGGACTGTCGTTAACGCACCGCAGTTTGGCTCGGCAATTTGGTCAAAGTGTGGTCCAAACGTCGGCAAATTTGGAGGTCGAAAAATGTTCCGACGAACTTCAAATTTTGCATGCCCTAAACTCTCTATATTGCGCACTTGTCATAAAAAATTGACAGACTTTCGCCGGGAAATGGCAGAGAAATTTCAAAGTTTAGAAAAAACTGGGTTGAGGCTTCCTGACTGCTCTCACGCAAACCGTGGCTGTCTGTACACACCTCTTTGGGGTACTCCTGAGTTGTGCGCATGCTCAGTCATTCGGACTGTCGTTAACGCACCGCAGTTTGGCTCGGCAATTTGGTCAAAGTGTGGTCCAAACGTCGGCAAATTTGGAGGTCGAAAAATGTTCCGACGAACTTCAAATTTTGCATGCCCTAAACTCTCTATATTGCGCACTTGTCATAAAAAATTGACAGACTTTCGCCGGGAAATGGCAGAGAAATTTCAAAGTTTAGAAAAAACTGGGTTGAGGCTTCCTGACTGCTCTCACGCAAACCGTGGCTGTCTGTACACACCTCTTTGGGGTACTCCTGAGTTGTGCGCATGCTCAGTCATTCAGGACTGTCGTTAACGCACCGCAGTTTGGCTCGGCAATTTGGTCAAAGTGTGGTCCAAACGTCGGCAAATTTGGAGGTCGAAAAATGTTCCGACGAACTTCAAATTTTGCATGCCCTAAACTCTCTATATTGCGCACTTGTCATAAAAAAATTGACAGACTTTCGCCGGGAAATGGCAGAGAAATTTCAAAGTTTAGAAAAAACTGGGTTGAGGCTTCCTGACTGCTCTCACGCAAACCGTGGCTGTCTGTACACACCTCTTTGGGGTACTCCTGAGTTGTGCGCATGCTCAGTCATTCGGACTGTCGTTAACGCACCGCAGTTTGGCTCGGCAATTTGGTCAAAGTGTGGTCCAAACGTCGGCAAATTTGGAGGTCGAAAAATGTTCCGACGAACTTCAAATTTTGCATGCCCTAAACTCTCTATATTGCGCACTTGTCATAAAAAATTGACAGACTTTCGCCGGGAAATGGCAGAGAAATTTCAAAGTTTAGAAAAAACTGGGTTGAGGCTTCCTGACTGCTCTCGCGCAAACCGTGGCTGTCTGTACACACCTCTTTGGGGTACTCCTGAGTTGTGCGCATGCTCAGTCATTCGGACTGTCGTTAACGCACCGCAGTTTGGCTCGGCAATTTGGTCAAAGTGTGGTCCAAACGTCGGCAAATTTGGAGGTCGAAAAATGTTCCGACGAACTTCAAATTTTGCATGCCCTAAACTCTCTATATTGCGCACTTGTCATAAAAAATTGACAGACTTTCGCCGGGAAATGGCAGAGAAATTTCAAAGTTTAGAAAAAACTGGGTTGAGGCTTCCTGACTGCTCTTCGCGCAAACCGTGGCTGTCTGTACACACCTCTTTGGGGTACTCCTGAGTTGTGCGCATGCTCAGTCATTCAGGACTGTCGTTAACGCACCGCAGTTTGGCTCGGCAATTTGGTCAAAGTGTGGTCCAAACGTCGGCAAATTTGGAGGTCGAAAAATGTTCCGACGAACTTCAAATTTTGCATGCCCTAAACTCTCTATATTGCGCACTTGTCATAACAAATTGACAGACTTTCGCCGGGAAATGGCAGAGAAATTTCAAGTTTAGAAAGAACTGGGTTGAGGCTTCCTGACTGCTCTCACGCAAACCGTGGCTGTCTGTACACACCTCTTTGGGGTACTCCTGAGTTGTGCGCATGCTCAGTCATTCGGACTGTCGTTAACGCACCGCAGTTTGGCTCGGCAATTTGGTCAAAGTGTGGTCCAAACGTCGGCAAATTTGGAGGTCGAAAAATGTTCCGACGAACTTCAAATTTTGCATGCCCTAAACTCTCTATATTGCGCACTTGTCATAAAAAATTGACAGACTTTCGCCGGGAAATGGCAGAGAAATTTAAAGTTTAGAAAAAACTTGGTTGAGGCTTCCTGACTGCTCTCACGCAAACCGTGGCTGTCTGTACACACCTCTTTGGGGTACTCCTGAGTTGTGCGCATGCTCAGTCATTCGGACTGTCGTTAACGCACCGCAGTTTGGCTCGGCAATTTGGTCAAAGTGTGGTCCAAACGTCGGCAAATTTGGAGGTCGAAAAATGTTCCGACGAACTTCAAATTTTGCATGCCCTAAACTCTCTATATTGCGCACTTGTCATAAAAAATTGACAGACTTTCGCCGGGAAATGGCAGAGAAATTTCAAAGTTTAGAAAAAACTGGGTTGAGGCTTCCTGACTGCTCTCACGCAAACCGTGGCTGTCTGTACACACCTCTTTGGGGTACTCCTGAGTTGTGCGCATGCTCAGTCATTCGGACTGTCGTTAACGCACCGCAGTTTGGCTCGGCAATTTGGTCAAAGTGTGGTCCAAACGTCGGCAAATTTGGAGGTCGAAAAATGTTCCGACGAACTTCAAATTTTGCATGCCCTAAACTCTCTATATTGCGCACTTGTCATAAAAAATTGACAGACTTTCGCCGGGAAATGGCAGAGAAATTTCAAAGTTTAGAAACAACTGGGTTGAGGCTTCCTGACTGCTCTCACGCAAACCGTGGCTGTCTGTACACACCTCTTTGGGGTACTCCTGAGTTGTGCGCATGCTCAGTCATTCGGACTGTCGTTAACGCACCGCAGTTTGGCTCGGCAATTTGGTCAAAGTGTGGTCCAAACGTCGGCAAATTTGGAGGTCGAAAAATGTTCCGACGAACTTCAAATTTTGCATGCCCTAAACTCTCTATATTGCGCACTTGTCATAAAAAAATTGACAGACTTTCGCCGGGAAATGGCAGAGAAATTTCAAAGTTTAGAAAAAACTGGGTTGAGGCTTCCTGACTGCTCTCGCGCAAACCGTGGCTGTCTGTACACACCTCTTTGGGGTACTCCTGAGTTGTGCGCATGCTCAGTCATTCAGACTGTCGTTAACGCACCGCAGTTTGGCTCGGCAATTTGGTCAAAGTGTGGTCCAAACGTCGGCAAATTTGGAGGTCGAAAAATGTTCCGACGAACTTCAAATTTTGCATGCCCTAAACTCTCTATATTGCGCACTTGTCATAAAAAAATTGACAGACTTTCGCCGGGAAATGGCAGATAAATTTCAAAGTTTAGAAAAAACTGGGTTGAGGCTTCCTGACTGCTCTCACGCAAACCGTGGCTGTCTGTACACACCTCTTTGGGGTACTCCTGAGTTGTGCGCATGCTCAGTCATTCGGACTGTCGTTAACGCACCGCAGTTTGGCTCGGCAATTTGGTCAAAAGTGTGGTCCAAACGTCGTCAAATTTGGAGGTCGAAAAATGTTCCGACGAACTTCAAATTTTGCATGCCCTAAACTCTCTATATTGCGCACTTGTCATAAAAAATTGACAGACTTTCGCCGGGAAATGGCAGAGAAATTTTAAAGTTTAGAAAAAACTGGGTTGAGGCTTCCTGACTGCTCTCGCGCAAACCGTGGCTGTCTGTACACACCTCTTTGGGGTACTCCTGAGTTGTGCGCATGCTCAGTCATTCGGACTGTCGTTAACGCACCGCAGTTTGGCTCGGCAATTTGGTCAAAGTGTGGTCCAAACGTCGGCAAATTTGGAGGTCGAAAAATGTTCCGACGAACTTCAAATTTTGCATGCCCTAAACTCTCTATATTGCGCACTTGTCATAACAAATTGACAGACTTTCGCCGGGAAATGGCAGAGAAATTTCAAAGTTTAGAAAAAACTGGGTTGAGGCTTCCTGACTGCTCTTGCGCAAACCGTGGCTGTCTGTACACACCTCTTTGGGGTACTCCTGAGTTGTGCGCATGCTCAGTCATTCAGACTGTCGTTAACGCACCGCAGTTTGGCTCGGCAATTTGGTCAAAGTGTGGTCCAAACGTCGGCAAATTTGGAGGTCGAAAAATGTTCCGACGAACTTCAAATTTTGCATGCCCTAAACTCTCTATATTGCGCACTTGTCATAACAAATTGACAGACTTTCGCCGGGAAATGGCAGAGAAATTTCAAAGTTTAGAAACAACTGGGTTGAGGCTTCCTGACTGCTCTCACGCAAACCGTGGCTGTCTGTACACACCTCTTTGGGGTACTCCTGAGTTGTGCGCATGCTCAGTCATTCGGACTGTCGTTAACGCACCGCAGTTTGGCTCGGCAATTTGGTCAAAGTGTGGTCCAAACGTCGGCAAATTTGGAGGTCGAAAAATGTTCCGACGAACTTCAAATTTTGCATGCCCTAAACTCTCTATATTGCGCACTTGTCATAAAAAAATTGACAGACTTTCGCCGGGAAATGGCAGAGAAATTTCAAAGTTTAGAAAAAACTGGGTTGAGGCTTCCTGACTGCTCTCGCGCAAACCGTGGCTGTCTGTACACACCTCTTTGGGGTACTCCTGAGTTGTGCGCATGCTCAGTCATTCAGACTGTCGTTAACGCACCGCAGTTTGGCTCGGCAATTTGGTCAAAGTGTGGTCCAAACGTCGGCAAATTTGGAGGTCGAAAAATGTTCCGACGAACTTCAAATTTTGCATGCCCTAAACTCTCTATATTGCGCACTTGTCATAAAAAAATTGACAGACTTTCGCCGGGAAATGGCAGATAAATTTCAAAGTTTAGAAAAACTGGGTTGAGGCTTCCTGACTGCTCTCACGCAAACCGTGGCTGTCTGTACACACCTCTTTGGGGTACTCCTGAGTTGTGCGCATGCTCAGTCATTCGGACTGTCGTTAACGCACCGCAGTTTGGCTCGGCAATTTGGTCAAAAGTGTGGTCCAAACGTCGTCAAATTTGGAGGTCGAAAAATGTTCCGACGAACTTCAAATTTTGCATGCCCTAAACTCTCTATATTGCGCACTTGTCATAAAAAATTGACAGACTTTCGCCGGGAAATGGCAGAGAAATTTAAAGTTTAGAAAAAACTGGGTTGAGGCTTCCTGACTGCTCTCGCGCAAACCGTGGCTGTCTGTACACACCTCTTTGGGGTACTCCTGAGTTGTGCGCATGCTCAGTCATTCGGACTGTCGTTAACGCACCGCAGTTTGGCTCGGCAATTTGGTCAAAGTGTGGTCCAAACGTCGGCAAATTTGGAGGTCGAAAAATGTTCCGACGAACTTCAAATTTTGCATGCCCTAAACTCTCTATATTGCGCACTTGTCATAACAAATTGACAGACTTTCGCCGGGAAATGGCAGAGAAATTTCAAAGTTTAGAAAAAACTGGGTTGAGGCTTCCTGACTGCTCTTGCGCAAACCGTGGCTGTCTGTACACACCTCTTTGGGGTACTCCTGAGTTGTGCGCATGCTCAGTCATTCAGACTGTCGTTAACGCACCGCAGTTTGGCTCGGCAATTTGGTCAAAGTGTGGTCCAAACGTCGGCAAATTTGGAGGTCGAAAAATGTTCCGACGAACTTCAAATTTTGCATGCCCTAAACTCTCTATATTGCGCACTTGTCATAACAAATTGACAGACTTTCGCCGGGAAATGGCAGAGAAATTTCAAAGTTTAGAAAGAACTGGGTTGAGGCTTCCTGACTGCTCTCACGCAAACCGTGGCTGTCTGTACACACCTCTTTGGGGTACTCCTGAGTTGTGCGCATGCTCAGTCATTCGGACTGTCGTTAACGCACCGCAGTTTGGCTCGGCAATTTGGTCAAAGTGTGGTCCAAACGTCGGCAAATTTGGAGGTCGAAAAATGTTCCGACGAACTTCAAATTTTGCATGCCCTAAACTCTCTATATTGCGCACTTGTTATAAAAAATTGACAGACTTTCGCCGGGAAATGGCAGAGAAATTTAAAGTTTAGAAAAAACTGGTTGAGGCTTCCTGACTGCTCTCACGCAAACCGTGGCTGTCTGTACACACCTCTTTGGGGTACTCCTGAGTTGTGCGCATGCTCAGTCATTCGGACTGTCGTTAACGCACCGCAGTTTGGCTCGGCAATTTGGTCAAAGTGTGGTCCAAACGTCGGCAAATTTGGAGGTCGAAAAATGTTCCGACGAACTTCAAATTTTGCATGCCCTAAACTCTCTATATTGCGCACTTGTCATAAAAAATTGACAGACTTTCGCCGGGAAATGGCAGAGAAATTTCAAAGTTTAGAAAAAACTGGGTTGAGGCTTCCTGACTGCTCTCACGCAAACCGTGGCTGTCTGTACACACCTCTTTGGGGTACTCCTGAGTTGTGCGCATGCTCAGTCATTCGGACTGTCGTTAACGCACCGCAGTTTGGCTCGGCAATTTGGTCAAAGTGTGGTCCAAACGTCGGCAAATTTGGAGGTCGAAAAATGTTCCGACGAACTTCAAATTTTGCATGCCCTAAACTCTCTATATTGCGCACTTGTCATAAAAAATTGACAGACTTTCGCCGGGAAATGGCAGAGAAATTTCAAAGTTTAGAAAAAACTGGGTTGAGGCTTCCTGACTGCTCTCACGCAAACCGTGGCTGTCTGTACACACCTCTTTGGGGTACTCCTGAGTTGTGCGCATGCTCAGTCATTCGGACTGTCGTTAACGCACCGCAGTTTGGCTCGGCAATTTGGTCAAAGTGTGGTCCAAACGTCGGCAAATTTGGAGGTCGAAAAATGTTCCGACGAACTTCAAATTTTGCATGCCCTAAACTCTCTATATTGCGCACTTGTCATAAAAAATTGACAGACTTTCGCCGGGAAATGGCAGAGAAATTTCAAAGTTTAGAAAAAACTGGGTTGAGGCTTCCTGACTGCTCTCACGCAAACCGTGGCTGTCTGTACACACCTCTTTGGGGTACTCCTGAGTTGTGCGCATGCTCAGTCATTCGGACTGTCGTTAACGCACCGCAGTTTGGCTCGGCAATTTGGTCAAAGTGTGGTCCAAACGTCGGCAAATTTGGAGGTCGAAAAATGTTCCGACGAACTTCAAATTTTGCATGCCCTAAACTCTCTATATTGCGCACTTGTCATAAAAAATTGACAGACTTTCGCCGGGAAATGGCAGAGAAATTTCAAAGTTTAGAAAAAACTGGGTTGAGGCTTCCTGACTGCTCTCACGCAAACCGTGGCTGTCTGTACACACCTCTTTGGGGTACTCCTGAGTTGTGCGCATGCTCAGTCATTCGGACTGTCGTTAACGCACCGCAGTTTGGCTCGGCAATTTGGTCAAAGTGTGGTCCAAACGTCGGCAAATTTGGAGGTCGAAAAATGTTCCGACGAACTTCAAATTTTGCATGCCCTAAACTCTCTATATTGCGCACTTGTCATAAAAAATTGACAGACTTTCGCCGGGAAATGGCAGAGAAATTTCAAAGTTTAGAAAAAACTGGGTTGAGGCTTCCTGACTGCTCTCACGCAAACCGTGGCTGTCTGTACACACCTCTTTGGGGTACTCCTGAGTTGTGCGCATGCTCAGTCATTCGGACTGTCGTTAACGCACCGCAGTTTGGCTCGGCAATTTGGTCAAAGTGTGGTCCAAACGTCGGCAAATTTGGAGGTCGAAAAAATGTTCCGACGAACTTCAAATTTTGCATGCCCTAAACTCTCTATATTGCGCACTTGTCATAAAAAATTGACAGACTTTCGCCGGGAAATGGCAGAGAAATGTCAAAGTTTAGAAAAAACTGGGTTGAGGCTTCCTGACTGCTCTCACGCAAACCGTGGCTGTATGTACACACCTCTTTGGGGTACTCCTGAGTTGTGCGCGCATGCTCAGTCATTCGGACTGTCGTTAACGCACCGCAGTTTGGCTCGGCAATTTGGTCAAAGTGTGGTCCAAACGTCGGCAAATTTGGAGGTCGAAAAATGTTCCGACGAACTTCAAATTTTGCATGCCCTAAACTCTCTATATTGCGCACTTGTCATAAAAAATTGACAGACTTTCGCCGGGAAATGGCAGAGAAATTTCAAAGTTTAGAAAAAACTGGGTTGAGGCTTCCTGACTGCTCTCGCGCAAACCGTGGCTGTCTGTACACACCTCTTTGGGGTACTCCTGAGTTGTGCGCATGCTCAGTCATTCGGACTGTCGTTAACGCACCGCAGTTTGGCTCGGCAATTTGGTCAAAGTGTGGTCCAAACGTCGGCAAATTTGGAGGTCGAAAAATGTTCCGACGAACTTCAAATTTTGCATGCCCTAAACTCTCTATATTGCGCACTTGTCATAACAAATTGACAGACTTTCGCCGGGAAATGGCAGAGAAATTTCAAAGTTTAGAAAAAACTGGGTTGAGGCTTCCTGACTGCTCTCACGCAAACCGTGGCTGTCTGTACACACCTCTTTGGGTACTCCTGAGTTGTGCGCATGCTCAGTCATTCGGACTGTCGTTAACGCACCGCAGTTTGGCTCGGCAATTTGGTCAAAGTGTGGTCCAAACGTCGGCAAATTTGGAGGTCGAAAAATGTTCCGACGAACTTCAAATTTTGCATGCCCTAAACTCTCTATATTGCGCACTTGTCATAAAAAATTGACAGACTTTCGCCGGGAAATGGCAGAGAAATTTCAAAGTTTAGAAAAAACTGGGTTGAGGCTTCCTGACTGCTCTCACGCAAACCGTGGCTGTCTGTACACACCTCTTTGGGGTACTCCTGAGTTGTGCGCATGCTCAGTCATTCGGACTGTCGTTAACGCACCGCAGTTTGGCTCGGCAATTTGGTCAAAGTGTGGTCCAAACGTCGGCAAATTTGGAGGTCGAAAAATGTTCCGACGAACTTCAAATTTTGCATGCCCTAAACTCTCTATATTGCGCACTTGTCATAAAAAATTGACAGACTTTCGCCGGGAAATGGCAGAGAAATTTCAAAGTTTAGAAAAAACTGGGTTGAGGCTTCCTGACTGCTCTCACGCAAACCGTGGCTGTCTGTACACACCTCTTTGGGGTACTCCTGAGTTGTGCGCATGCTCAGTCATTCGGACTGTCGTTAACGCACCGCAGTTTGGCTCGGCAATTTGGTCAAAGTGTGGTCCAAACGTCGGCAAATTTGGAGGTCGAAAAATGTTCCGACGAACTTCAAATTTTGCATGCCCTAAACTCTCTATATTGCGCACTTGTCATAAAAAATTGACAGACTTTCGCCGGGAAATGGCAGAGAAATTTCAAAGTTTAGAAAAAACTGGGTTGAGGCTTCCTGACTGCTCTCACGCAAACCGTGGCTGTCTGTACACACCTCTTTGGGGTACTCCTGAGTTGTGCGCATGCTCAGTCATTCGGACTGTCGTTAACGCACCGCAGTTTGGCTCGGCAATTTGGTCAAAGTGTGGTCCAAACGTCGGCAAATTTGGAGGTCGAAAAATGTTCCGACGAACTTCAAATTTTGCATGCCCTAAACTCTCTATATTGCGCACTTGTCATAAAAAATTGACAGACTTTCGCCGGGAAATGGCAGAGAAATTTCAAAGTTTAGAAAAAACTGGGTTGAGGCTTCCTGACTGCTCTCACGCAAACCGTGGCTGTCTGTACACACCTCTTTGGGGTACTCCTGAGTTGTGCGCATGCTCAGTCATTCGGACTGTCGTTAACGCACCGCAGTTTGGCTCGGCAATTTG
>JBBELK010000794.1:0-106370 GCA_037783545.1 Henricia sp. BOLD:AAB3569 | reverse complement strand
TTTCATGATGCTGTCGCCTACTGGTAGGCGATTCAGCATCTCCTGTGTTGTTGAAGGCGGGGAAAATCGCAGACTAATCATCCCTGGTCATCCCTGGTCGGGATAAAAAATGTAAATTGTGCAAGTTTGAACAAGACTGCAGCCGATTTTTAAAAAAAATGGTGGTCTTGTGTAGTTGGGAAGAGGTTGGGTCGCGAGCTGTCTTCTATGTGCATGACTGAGCCTTTACAGTGTGACTGCTTATATAGTCCAGTCAATCTAAGAAATATTTTGGCTCAACCCACCACTAATTGCAAAAACAAATTTGGTATGCATTTTAGTAAAGTCTCACCATACTAAAAGTTTACCAAAATATATTTGGTGGAAAGGTGTCAAATTTGCATAATACCTGCAGTCATTAGGAAAAATTATAATCAAAACGAATTACATGTTGTGCAACGTACCCATGTTTTCATGGCCAGAAAACATTTAAACACGATTCCCAATTCATATTGTTAAGATAGATACGCAAATTATGCAAATTGGGTACCGCAAAAGTCTCCAAATCCATATTTTCCTGGTCAAGAAAATTAGGATAAAGCACAGAATAATCAATTTTATGACTATTGGATATATGACTCGCAGACGTACGCATTGCTAGCGACCTGGGGCCAATTTCATAAAGATGTTTAGCAGAAATGTAGTCAAAATTGCATGTCAATTTGTGTTTTTCACAAGAATATCTGCTATTCTTGCTAAGAACACAAGTTGACATAAAATGATGACTATTAACCCATTTTTATAAACAAACAAATTGTTGATTAAGCAAATTGTTTTGCTAAACAGCTTTATGAAATTGCGCATGAAAACTCACAGCGCATGAAAAGGCCAAGAGGGGACAAATGTATCTGTCTGACGCAACAGTTGTGCTGGAACGCTGTGTAAAATCACCACTCGTGTTGTCAACTCACTGCCCACCCGACCTATTTCTCCGCCTTTTTAAAAATATATGTGGTGTTTTACTTAAATTTGATTGCCAATGTATGGCAGAAATTTGTATAGAAGCGACGGACAGTGCCTAAATTATAAAGAAAATCTTTGTAAAACGTTGAAATGAATATTAACCAAGATGTGTAGGAAAACCTAAGTTCCTACAGTAGGCCTATATTCTAGCAGTGGAGACAGATTGTTGTTCCTAAATGCCTGATTAAAGTAACTGGGCATTACTCTAAAGCGGGCCTCCCACTGTGCGATTTTGGCTACGAATTAGGTACGATTAGCTACGATTTGGTTACGATTAGCTAAGATTTGGTTACGATTGTGTATACACAATCGTAACCAATTCGTAGCTAATCATACATAATTCGTGGCCAAAAACGCACAGTGGGAGGCCCGCTTAAGTTAAATGTAATGGTTTGTGAACACACAATCTGATAGCGGCTAACATTCCAACTATGTGCTAGCGGTGGACCTGCAAAGCATCCCCAGCACTGTAGGCAGGCGTGCCGAAAGACTGTACTTTCGGGACACTGGTCCTGGCAAACGTGTTCTTTTTTTGCTTGTGACAAGCGTGCCAAGTACTTTGCGGCAAGTGTGTCAAGTACTTTGCGGTAAGTATGCCAAGGACACTGAACTTGCGTGCCCGTTTAACCCTTTCAGTCTAACACTGAAAAATTAATCCATGCATTTTTAAATCGAAACTGGACTATTGTAATAGTTTATTTTGGGGTTGTACGATTATCAGTTCAGGAGGCAGATATGCATGACGACATTACACCTGTATTATGTGAGCTCCATTGGCTGCCAATTGTGGAGCGGGTGGAATTTAAAATATTGTGTATCATATTTAAACTTTTATATCATCAAGGGTCAGCTCCACATTACTTATCTCAGCCTAAGATTTGTACTAAAAGTTGTAACGGAGTAAAACTTCTGCATCCCAAACTTAAGTCGAAACCAACTAAGTCTTATGGTGACCGCGCATTTAGTAATTACGCACCAGTCCTGTGGAACCGTCTCCCTGGGGACATAAGGGTTAGAGTCATTAATTTTAATGTGTTTAAACGAAATTTGAAGACTTTTCTTTTTAAATTATGGTGTTTTGATTGCGTGAGAGTATTGCTTTTTAATTGAGACACTCTGTAAAGCGTTTTGAGATTTTAAATGTAAAACGCTATATTAAAAATAAAAAACTATGAATTGTAGGATAGGGCGACAAATCGTGTGTAAAAAAAGTATATTAGGGCGACGTGCTCAATAGGGCGACATTTTGGTGTCGCCCTAATATTTTTGAGTTTAAAATTCATTTTTTTAGGTCAAAAACCATTTTCTTTAAATCGAGAACCATTTTTATTAGGTCTGGAACTGTCTCTCTTAGGTCTGTGACCATCTCTAGAAGCTTTGGGTAAAAAAATAAGGTGTCATTTTGAGTGACTCTTGCCGAAATTTCGGTGGTCTCCGGCGAGAGTCTTCCCGAAATGTCGCCCTATTGCGGCATTCAGCGTTGTTTAAATTATTATTATTATTATTATTATTATTAAATCTTGGTTGACGAAACCTTATTATAAACAAATATGTTTTTAAATTCTAACATACCTACGAGTGTGTTCAGCATAATACCGAGCTCCAAGACACCAAATGCCCGAGACGCCATCACGAGTCCTACTGTGGTTGCAATCCCACCAGCCATGCTTACAGGACGGGCGCCGAAAACTCCTCCAACTGGTCCGGCTATTGGCCCTGCAGATGGAGTCAAATACAATAGCCTATAAAGGGTGGATAAAAAAACGAAACCGAGATATTATCGCTAATTGTGACTGAAGTAGGGCACGTATAAATGAACGGGAGATATCATCTGTAAGGGTGGAATCTCCTCTTTAAAATGACACCCTGATCAAGTCATTATTGTTCCGGTTGACTAAGCAGTGTTCAATGTTATGCAAGGGTCTAGTGTGGGATTTGCGCCACTTTCTTCAATGGCGTCCAGTCATGGCCTGAACCATGGCATGGCCTGTTTGGACGATCAAGTATCCATTGGCTAAACCTACGATGCCTCTGAAGATCGCCAGAAAGCAGTTGATGTCTTAAGCGGGCCTCCCACTGTGCGATTTTGGCCATGTAGGACTAAATGTTCTGTTTTAGAAAATGCAGGTTTTTCCCCAGCAACATTTGTATCGACATGTTAATTTCCGAGGCGACCTTGACTGTACTACTGGATACTTGGTCCGGCGTCCAAACAGGCTATGCCATGCTTTAAAGAAAGTGGCGCAAATCCATAACTAGACCCTTACATAACACTGGTCACTGCTCAGTCAACCGGAAACATAATGACATGATCAGGGTGTCATTTCAAAGAGGAGATTCCACCCTAACAGATGATATCTCCCGTTCATTCATACGTGCCCTACTTCAGTCACAATTAGCGATAATATCTTGGTTTCGTTTTTTTTTATCCACCCTGTATATAGCCATTGTGTAAAGTCTCAATAACGGATTTGCAAACTTTCACATTTTTATAAAAATAAACGTCGCTTTTCAAATGTTGATAAAACCTCGACAGAAATGTTCTTTCTTAGTGTCGCTGTCGCGATGTAATGTACCATGTGTTTGTGTGATTGAAGGTAGGCCTATGCTTGATTAAAACCAACCTGAGCAAAAAACAGCTCCGTACTTCGTCTAACTTTTGAGAAAACAGTCAAAAACTGGTTTACAATCACTTCGCCCCAAAACCACTTCACCCCGAACCACAGCCTGTGCACGAAGTTTTGGGGCGAAGTGGCTCTGTGCGAAATGGCCTTTGGGTGAAGTGCTTTAGGGCGAAGTGGTCAAGGGCGAGGTGGTTTAATTTGGATCGAAATGAATTTACGTCTCGCGAGACGAAAAATAATTGTTTTGCTCATTTCTTAAAAACTATAGCACTTCAGACAAAACCATTTCAGGTGAGGTTTACTGCCGTCATCATGTTTTGTTTATATTGTGCAAGTTATGTGTAAATCTGTGAACATTTCTGATTTTCGAGATTACCGATGATGAATTTGGTTCCACTCCTGAATTTGGTTTTGTTTCTATTAAATCTGCACTTACCGATGCTTGAATAATCATGATCAACTTTTCAATCCTTGCCGATTTTTCTCAACCTTAAGCCCCAGTCACACCAAGGTCCCGAACCATCCCGGACTGAAATATTGCCGATCCGGGGTCCTATCCGTGTTGGTTCCTGGGTGGTTTGTGTTTGGTCCGGGGTAGTTCTGGATGGTACTGGATGGTACTGGATGAATCGGGATAGTCCTGGACGGTTCGGGAGGTCACCGCGACTTTTTTAAACTGTTTAAAAAAGTCGGGGTGGTTCGGGACGGTTTGGGATGGAAGCCCAATCCGGGATGGTTCGTGTTCGGTTCGTGTTGGGTTCGGGACAGTACGTAGTGAATCCGTAGTGGCAACGTGATGATGCTTGGCGATACTTGGCGGAACGGCATAATGTTCCCAACACGTTGTCGCCACGTACCACCCCGGACCACCCCGGACACAACACGGTGTCACCACGAACCACACGGACACGGAAAAGTGAAAACCAATGAAAAATGCACCTGTATTTATAGTCTCCGTGACGGTTCGTGTTGGGTCCGGGATGATTCAGGGTGCATCCGTAGCTCTTCCGGGACAGTTCGGGACAGTTCGTGTTGGGTCCGGGGCAGTTCGTGGTGAAACGTGTTGGGTCCGTGGTATTACGGGGTGGTTCGTGTTGGGTCCGTGTTGGGTCCGTAGTCAATCCTTGGTAAAACGTACTGTTTCCGTGTTGGGTCCGTCATGGTACGGGACAGTACGGGGTGTCTAGGTTTTTCCACCGTCGAGGGGACTGTCTGGACGATTTCATCCCGATTCGCCCCGGAAGAGGGTCATTCTGGGTCCGTGGCTATCCGGGATAATCCTTGTTGTATCCGGCGTTGGTGTGACTGGGGCTTTACGGGGGCGGATCCAGGATTTTGAAAAGGGGGTGCGTGAAATTTTTAAGCATGAAATGCTAATGACAATGAAATAGCGAGCGCGTAGCGCGAAGCCCTGACGGCTTCTAGATGGATTCTAGATGCTGTGGTGCAATCTGAGGCAATAGGAAAAGGGGGGGTGGGCGTGCGCCCCCCACGCCCCCCTGGATCCGCCCCTACTTTAGGCCTATATCATAACTCCATATGCCCTCGCCTTTTTCATTGAACCGTATTGACGTAGGCCTATAGTCAACTTACCGAGCAAGTCGCCCACACACTCCACAACGGCAAAAACAGTCCCAAGAACCCAAGTTCTCGCGCCAAAATCACTTTGTATGTAGATGAGCATCATACCGAGCGATTTAATAATGGAATAAAAGACCACATACTGTAGACAGACGGATATTGCCACCAGAATGCCAGGTTTACAGACGCCCATTTTGCTTGCTGCTCAAGTGGGTACGACTACCGTATATATTTTCTACATAGCAACTGAATGGCCTTTCACACCTTCGAGAGGCGATATACTCCACTGGGCATATAGCATTACTATGGAATTCCATATACATTTCACATTGCTCGCAATAACCACGAGAGGCAGTACACTCCATCCACTGGGCATTATTTTCCAAACGCCCAGTCGGGCATAATATGGTTGAGTGCATCGATTAAATGGAGAGTTTCGAGAATGAGGTACTATAGTAGATTAGTCACGAGCATCGATATACACACGCGGCTCTATGGAAGCGATGGAAGCCACAGTACCACTACATGCTCTTGCGGAAGCCGCCATTGTATACTCCACTGTAATCTGCATACTATTGGATAAGGCGAAATAATAATAAAAAATATACACGTTTCGCGTCCCCGCCCGCTTCCTTTTTTGAGGCCGCCTGGATTTATTTTTTATTTTCTTATTTCCAAAAAATGAAAAAAAAATATTAAAAACTACAACAAATCCGTTGGAAAATAAATACTTGCGAGTATAAACCATAGAGTTGTATAAGCCGTAATATGGATATATAAACACAGAAATATCCTCCAAAAATCAACAAATTTCGCCGGAAAGAAACTTTTTCCTTACATTTGGAATATTACCACCAATTTGTAAGTGACCGTAGGCCTATACTGTTAAAAAGAAAACAAAAGTTTCAGGTCATTGAGATTGCCCTGTGGACCCCATATCATAATACAACTGTTGACTGCGGGGTTGTTTTCTTTACAGTCTCAAATAGGGTAATCCGAATATGTACTTTATTTCGACAACGTGGTTTACCAAATACACAAAGCTCATCATCTTTCCATTGACACGAGATTATATTCTCATATCCAAGTTTATAGCGAATAGCCGCCATTTTGTGCTGCACATATTGTGCTTCCAGTGTTGAACGGTTTAAGAAACAAAAGGTGCCCCACGACTAATGGCGGCTATTCGATACGGTCTATTCTCAAAGCATCGTGCGATTAGATGAGAAACAAGGTTGGTAATTTACACACAAACCCATGGCCCTTACCAAAATGACCAATTCATTTCAATTAAATTTCCAATTGGAATAAATAGGATTCAATAGACCAGTTGCGTGATAGATTTCCATATGATAAATCCTCCCGCCTTCACGGTATGGCGCTCGCATGCAAGTGAGTCGAGCACCAGACTACCTGGTAAATCGGGCCGTTTCCAGGAGGTCACATACAAATCAGTGGTAATGTTCCAAAAGTTTTTTTCCAGCAAAATTGTTAAATTTTTGGAGGATATTTCTGTGTTATCCGACAGTCACTACGCGTGTACACAGGAGGTGCAAGTAACCGGCGCGAAAGTGTGTCATCGATAATTTTGTTTTTTAACTTGAAATCGATGTCAACTTTGAAAGCTGGAACGTTTCCAAACTGCAATGAGGCATTCAAGAAACGATTTTGGGTTATGTGACTGGTTTGAAGTTGCTGATCAACATGTTCAATCAACATGGTCCGGCTTAGAAATACATAGAGTAATGTGCGAGGTATTCCAGGTACCGCACGGTTACCACTGTGCCAGCGTGCACCCCCTGGAAACGGGCCCGATTTGCCTTTCATTCATGCACAAAAACCGTGTTTTCTGAAGTATTATCTGTGTGGCTGAAATTTCTACAAGGTAGTTTTCTCGACCTATGCTTTCAATTACCAGTGGAAATCGTGCTGTTTGTAACAGTCTACTATATACTACACTGTAAAAAATTGTGTTGAGTCACAGGTGTTTTTCTGTTAAAAAAGTCAAATTCGAACAGTAACTTTTACTGTTTTTTGAATTTGTTGTTATTGCACAAACGTTCTTTCGTCTGTGTACATTTTACAAATATTGTTCTGCTTGATTACAGACGATTTGCCGTTAATCTTCATCTGTTAAAATACAGCCATGTTACTGTTTAGTAACAGCTAGAGGATCTTCTGTTATCCCATCGATGTTCCCTGGTATGCGGCAGAAATTACGCGGCGTTGATAGCGAGTACCAGTACGTTGCATGCTGGGAAATAACTGCAGTAAATTCAACTGCGCAGTGCGCTTTTTGTAGTTGTGCCGTTCGTACGAAATGACAGCCTTTGGTCGGCGTTATATGTCGAAATATGTAGTGGAGACTGTTCAGTTTAGTGCCGACTTGCTGCTCTACATGTCGTGAAAGGCAAGTCGGCATTTTCGTACATTTTTTTTGTTTTTATTTGCGTGTTATTTGCCGTGCAATACTGCCTGCAGTGGAGATATACGGGAGCATGTAACCTGCCTCAAAGTGCGGGAATACAATAGATTCAGGCGGAAATTTCCCCTGAATTTATCGTATTCCTGTATTTCAATGGGTCGGGTTACGATTTTGGTATACTGTACACCCTGTTGAAACTCCACTGCACCACGGCATGCAAATAAAAACTAGGAAATTGAGAGAAACACGCCGACTTATTTTCCATAAAGTGTGGTGCATCTACAACACACAAAAGTGAACTGTAAATAAGGGCAACAAGAAACAGTCGTCAATAACCAGGACTGCTTTGTTCAGTTACATAGAATCGTTTCTGTACAGAAGGCTTTGTTAAAGAACAAAACCATGCACGAAACGAACACTTGGTCGTCTGTTGAAAAACAGAAGAATCGTCTGTAAGTTTACAATTCCAAATAACAGTAGAGTCTACTGTATGCAAACAGAGAAAACAAAAAAGTAGAATGTACTGTTCAAAAACAGTACGCTATGTAATGCCAATTGACATATGAATGTACTGTGAATGAACAGAGTTGTTTTTAACAGTTTACCTTTAAGCTACGTAAGTGCGCAGATCAGTCTCAAATTGGTTAATTTGGGATTCGACTGGAATGATTTGGTTAATTTGGTTGGGGGCGTGCCTCTGTGAACATGACCTAGTTTATCAATTTTATTCCCATTTATGTAATAACCGGTTGACAAATGATCTTCCATTTTTTTTTCATAAAATAAAGATGCATTTTTACATGTGTTGTTTTCATTTGAAATGAACGGCACCAGTTCTTAAAACAAGTTTCGATCTATTTTTTGAACGATTTTTAAAATGATCTTTGATCGATTTTGAACGATTGTTAACAGAAGGGCATGTCACATGTGGGTGGTGCTTACAGGATAAGTCCATAAACGCGGAATGGCACATATTTTAAAATCAAGCGGCGCCCACGTAGCCCGGGTAACACCCTTCAGCGACACGGGAGGGGCATCTTCAGGGTTATTGAAGGTGAAGTTGTAGAGAAGAAGCGTGAAGAAAATAAAGAGCTCCATCTTTGCAAGGTGTTCGCCCAGACAGATCCGACGACCTGCAAGTAGACAGGAATAGAACACTGTTACAAACGGCGTGATTTAGGATGTGTGTGTACATGCAGCGAGGTGAAAAATCATACCTGTGTATGATATGAGTCTGTTCACTATATCCAAGTTCCGAAAAAACAGTGAAAAAACATGTCCATGCTTTCAAGAAATTGTGTTAAGTCACCGTCCTATTTAGGCTGGTTTCGCTGGTTTACGCTGGGGTCATAATACCACTGTGGTATGAGGCCTAGTTCACACGAGGACGCTCTTGTAAATTGGAAAACCTTGCTTAAAATGTTGATAGCAATAGTAACAAACACGACTTGAGTACTTCTTGTAATAAATTAACAACTTAATTTTTACCATGCATCTATGTAGCTGAAAGTACTGCAGGCTGGAGTTTAGCAACATTCTTCTCTAGATATGCTAACACACTTATTCCACGAATCCCTTAAAAACAAATTATCTTGCAAATTATATTTATTGGGTCACTCTTTAAGTCAGTACTCTTTTCCACGCACCGATTCCAAATGGTGTGAGTTCTTCGCGGCTGATGAAGTTGCCGTTTTTATCAAGAAATCGCTCTGGACGAAACTCGTCCGGGTCCTTCCATGTCGACGGGTCAAAATGATTGTGCCACAAGTTGGCGATAATCATCGTACCCTTGGGAATGTTGTATCTGAGGAACAACAAAAATATGACTTGGCTTGACTTGGCTAAACAGGTGGCCACTTTACAAAGGTTGGGTTAGCATTATACAAGTTGTATTATATTGGGACCAAAGACAGGTTGCCCCTTTTATAAGCAAGTGCATGGCTTCTTTAACAAGGTGGCAGGTTTGACTGTTGTACAACGCAGTTTTATTGACCTCCATGAACTGATCATAGCTTCAGTCACACAGGATTGTACGATTTCTTGATCGTGCGGTTGGTGACGATTTGGCCGAGGTACGACCAATTAGCAATGTATGCTATGATCTTCAATTGCAGTCACATACTTTGACTGTTCTGAGGACTGGTTGCAGGTCATACTGTCGTGGTCGTTCCATCACCAACGATTGGAGACTAATCATAGGTAGCGATCAGTGACTGATCGTACGATCAATCGTGGCGAACTGCACTACCGGTCGTGAGGTCGTACGACAGGTGGCACTTCAGGTGTCACAACCATGCAGTTGCACGACCAGTCGTGCGACTACCCGAGATAATGTACGACTGGTGGTCCGACCGTGCGCGACTGGTGGTATGACCATGTACGACCTGTCTGCGATTTGGAATCGTAGCTCAGAAATTGTGAGCATGACCATAGACCTTGCTGCGACTGATTTTGCTCTGGCGATCACCCACGACCTTTGCGACCAGCGAGCGCTCTTTCTATGTTTTGCTGCGATAGTAACATTTTTCGGTCACAGCTGGGTCGTTACCCTGACGCAGGTCTGCTGTGACTGGGACTCTATAAAATGTATTCACGGGGCGCGAAACATTCACATTTCAAATATGTTTCCAATACTAACCCGTGAATTTTCGTGTCCTCTGAGCTTTCATGTGGCACGGAGAGTGGGACAATCGTACCTCTGCGTTGGATCTCGCAAAGGACGGCCTCTGTGTATGGTAAATCAGTTCTATCCGAAATCCTGGGAAACCGGTTTCGTCCCGTTACGTCATCCAATTCCTCCTGCACGCGCGTCTGCACCTCTGGATTCGCCGTCATGTACAGCAGGCTCCACCGAAGTATACCATGCCACATATGAGACCAACGATATCGGCATATATATTTTGTAGCGTTCCTAAAAACGCTACAAGCACTACACAAAACACAAATACGTACGTGTAGTTCATGCCAAATTCGGTACAGGCGCTCGCTACACCCATACACTGTGTACAAACTTGAGAAGCCGGCCCAGCATATATACAGAGAAATAAAAACGTTACAGATCGCTACTCCATAAGACACCGTGCTTTATTTCGCTACAAAAACTCGAAATCGCTACACCCATACACTGTGTACAAATTTGAAAAGCCGGCCCAGCATACAAAGAAGTAAAAACGCTACAGATCGCTACTCCATAAGACACCGTGCTTTATTTCGCTACACAAACTCGAAATCGCTACACCCATACACTGTGTACAAATTTGAAAAGCCGGCCCAGCATACAGAGAAGTAAAACGCTACAGATCGCTACTCCATAAGACACCGTGCTTTATTTCGCTACAAAAACTCGAAATCGCTACACCCATACACTGTGTACAAATTTGAAAAGCCGGCCCAGCATACAGAGAAATAAAAACGCTACAGATCGCTACTCCATAAGACACCGTGCTTTATTTCGCTACAAAAACTCGAAATCGCTACACCCATACACTGTGTACAAACTTGAAAAGCCGGCCCGGCATACAAAGAAGTAAAAACGCTACAGATCGCTACTCCATAAGACACCGTGCTTTATTTCGCTACAAAAACTCGAAATCGCTAAACCCATACACTGTGTACAAATTTGAGAAGCCGGCCCAGCATGCAGAGAAGTAAAACGCTACAGATCGCTACTCCATAAGACACCGTGCTTTATTTCGCTACACAAACTCGAAATCGCTACACCCATACACTGTGTACAAATTTGAAAAGCCGGCCCGGCATATATACATGCAGGGAAGTAAAACGCTACAGATCGCTACTCCATAAGACACCGTGCTTTATTTCGCTACAAAAACTCGAAATCGCTACACCCATACACTGTGTACAAATTTGAAAAGCCGGCCCAGCATGCAGAGAAGTAAAACGCTACAGATCGCTACTCCATAAGACACCGTGCTTTATTTCGCTACAAAAACTCGAAATCGCTACACCCATACACTGTGTACAAATTTGAAAAGCCGGCCCAGCATATATACAGAGAAGTAAAAACGCTACAGATCGCTACTCCATAAGACACCGTACTTTATTTCGCTACACAAACTCGAAATCGCTACACCCATACACTGTGTACAAACTTGAAAAGCCGGCCCAGCATATATACAGAGAAATAAAAACGTTACAGATCGCTACTCCATCAGACACCGTGCTTTATTTCGCTACAAAAACTCGAAATCGCTACACCCATACACTGTGTACAAACTTCAGAAGCCGGCCCAGCATGCAGAGAAGTAAAACGCTACAGATCGCTACTCCATAAGACACCGTGCTTTATTTCGCTACAAAAACTCGAAATCGCTACACCCATACACTGTGTACAAACTTGAGAAGCCGGCCCAGCATACAGAGAAGTAAAACGCTACAGATCGCTACTCCATAAGACACCGTGCTTTATTTCGCTACAAAAACTCGAAATCGCTACACCCATACACTGTGTACAAACTTGAGAAGCCGGCCCAGCATATATACAGAGAAATAAAAACGCTACAGATCGCTACTCCATAAGACACCGTGCTTTATTTCGCTACACAAACTCGAAATCGCTACACCCATACACTGTGTACAAATTTGAAAAGCCGGCCCGGCATATATACATGCAGGGAAGTAAAACGCTACAGATCGCTACTCCATAAGACACCGTGCTTTATTTCGCTACAAAAACTCGAAATCGCTACACCCATACACTGTGTACAAATTTGAAAAGCCGGCCCAGCATATATGCAGAGAAGTAAAACGCTACAGATCGCTACTCCATAAGACACCGTGCTTTATTTCGCTACAAAAACTCGAAATCGCTACACCCATACACTGTGTACAAATTTGAAAAGCCGGCCCAGCATATATACAGAGAAGTAAAAACGCTACAGATCGCTACTCCATAAGACACCGTGCTTTATTTCGCTACACAAACTCGAAATCGCTACACCCATACACTGTGTACAAACTTGAAAAGCCGGCCCAGCATACAAAGAAGTAAAAACGCTACAGATCGCTACTCCATAAGACACCGTGCTTTATTTCGCTACACAAACTCGAAATCGCTACACCCATACACTGTGTACAAACTTGAAAAGCCGGCCCAGCATACAAAGAAGTAAAAACGCTACAGATCGCTACTCCATAAGACACCGTGCTTTATTTCGCTACACAAACTCGAAATCGCTACACCCATACACTGTGTACAAACTTGAAAAGCCGGCCCGGCATACAGAGAAGTAAAACGCTACAGATCGCTACTCCATAAGACACCGTGCTTTATTTCGCTACACAAACTCGAAATCGCTACACCCATACACTGTGTACAAACTTGAGAAGCCGGCCCAGCATATATACAGAGAAATAAAAACGCTACAGATCGCTACTCCATAAGACACCGTGCTTTATTTCGCTACACAAACTCGAAATCGCTACACCCATACACTGTGTACAAACTTGAAAAGCCGGCCCAGCATACAGAGAAGTAAAAACGCTACAGATCGCTACTCCATAAGACACCGTGCTTTATTTCGCTACACAAACTCGAAATCGCTACACCCATACACTGTGTACAAACTTGAAAAGCCGGCCCAGCATGCAGAGAAGTAAAACGCTACAGATCGCTACTCCATAAGACACCGTGCTTTATTTCGCTACAAAAACTCGAAATCGCTACACCCATACACTGTGTACAAATTTGAAAAGCCGGCCCAGCATATATACAGAGAAGTAAAAACGCTACAGATCGCTACTCCATAAGACACCGTGCTTTATTTCGCTACAAAAACTCGAAATCGCTACACCCATACACTGTGTACAAATTTGAAAAGCCGGCCCAGCATATATACAGAGAAGTAAAAACGCAACAGATCGCTACTCCATAAGACACCGTGCTTTATTTCGCTACACAAACTCGAAATCGCTACACCCATACACTGCGTACAAATTTGAAAAGCCGGCCCAGCATACAGAGAAGTAAAACGCTACAGATCGCTACTCCATAAGACACCGTGCTTTATTTCGCTACAAAAACTCGAAATCGCTACACCCATACACTGTGTACAAACTTCAGAAGCCGGCCCAGCATGCAGAGAAGTAAAACGCTACAGATCGCTACTCCATAAGACACCGTGCTTTATTTCGCTACAAAAACTCGAAATCGCTACACCCATACACTGTGTACAAACTTGAGAAGCCGGCCCAGCATACAGAGAAGTAAAACGCTACAGATCGCTACTCCATAAGACACCGTGCTTTATTTCGCTACAAAAACTCGAAATCGCTACACCCATACACTGTGTACAAACTTGAGAAGCCGGCCCAGCATATATACAGAGAAATAAAAACGCTACAGATCGCTACTCCATAAGACACCGTGCTTTATTTCGCTACACAAACTCGAAATCGCTACACCCATACACTGTGTACAAATTTGAAAAGCCGGCCCGGCATATATACATGCAGGGAAGTAAAACGCTACAGATCGCTACTCCATAAGACACCGTGCTTTATTTCGCTACAAAAACTCGAAATCGCTACACCCATACACTGTGTACAAATTTGAAAAGCCGGCCCAGCATGCAGAGAAGTAAAACGCTACAGATCGCTACTCCATAAGACACCGTGCTTTATTTCGCTACAAAAACTCGAAATCGCTACACCCATACACTGTGTACAAATTTGAAAAGCCGGCCCAGCATATATACAGAGAAGTAAAAACGCTACAGATCGCTACTCCATAAGACACCGTGCTTTATTTCGCTACACAAACTCGAAATCGCTACACCCATACACTGTGTACAAACTTGAAAAGCCGGCCCAGCATACAAAGAAGTAAAAACGCTACAGATCGCTACTCCATAAGACACCGTGCTTTATTTCGCTACACAAACTCGAAATCGCTACACCCATACACTGTGTACAAACTTGAAAAGCCGGCCCAGCATACAAAGAAGTAAAAACGCTACAGATCGCTACTCCATAAGACACCGTGCTTTATTTCGCTACACAAACTCGAAATCGCTACACCCATACACTGTGTACAAACTTGAAAAGCCGGCCCGGCATACAGAGAAGTAAAACGCTACAGATCGCTACTCCATAAGACACCGTGCTTTATTTCGCTACACAAACTCGAAATCGCTACACCCATACACTGTGTACAAACTTGAGAAGCCGGCCCAGCATATATACAGAGAAATAAAAACGCTACAGATCGCTACTCCATAAGACACCGTGCTTTATTTCGCTACACAAACTCGAAATCGCTACACCCATACACTGTGTACAAACTTGAAAAGCCGGCCCAGCATACAGAGAAGTAAAAACGCTACAGATCGCTACTCCATAAGACACCGTGCTTTATTTCGCTACACAAACTCGAAATCGCTACACCCATACACTGTGTACAAACTTGAAAAGCCGGCCCAGCATGCAGAGAAGTAAAACGCTACAGATCGCTACTCCATAAGACACCGTGCTTTATTTCGCTACAAAAACTCGAAATCGCTACACCCATACACTGTGTACAAATTTGAAAAGCCGGCCCAGCATATATACAGAGAAGTAAAAACGCTACAGATCGCTACTCCATAAGACACCGTGCTTTATTTCGCTACACAAACTCGAAATCGCTACACCCATACACTGTGTACAAACTTGAAAAGCCGGCCCAGCATACAAAGAAGTAAAAACGCTACAGATCGCTACTCCATAAGACACCGTGCTTTATTTCGCTACACAAACTCGAAATCGCTACACCCATACACTGTGTACAAACTTGAAAAGCCGGCCCAGCATACAAAGAAGTAAAAACGCTACAGATCGCTACTCCATAAGACACCGTGCTTTATTTCGCTACACAAACTCGAAATCGCTACACCCATACACTGTGTACAAACTTGAAAAGCCGGCCCGGCATACAGAGAAGTAAAACGCTACAGATCGCTACTCCATAAGACACCGTGCTTTATTTCGCTACACAAACTCGAAATCGCTACACCCATACACTGTGTACAAACTTGAGAAGCCGGCCCAGCATATATACAGAGAAATAAAAACGCTACAGATCGCTACTCCATAAGACACCGTGCTTTATTTCGCTACACAAACTCGAAATCGCTACACCCATACACTGTGTACAAACTTGAAAAGCCGGCCCAGCATACAGAGAAGTAAAAACGCTACAGATCGCTACTCCATAAGACACCGTGCTTTATTTCGCTACACAAACTCGAAATCGCTACACCCATACACTGTGTACAAACTTGAAAAGCCGGCCCAGCATATAGAAGTAAAAACGCTACAGATCGCTACTCCATAAGACACCGTGCTTTATTTCGCTACACAAACTCGAAATCGCTACACCCATACACTGTGTACAAACTTGAAAAACCGGCCCAGCATACAAAGAAGTAAAAACGCTACAGATCGCTACTCCATAAGACACCGTGCTTTATTTCGCTACACAAACTCGAAATCGCTACACCCATATACACTGTGTACAAACTTGAAAAGCCGGCCCAGCATACAAAGAAGTAAAACGCTACAGATCGCTACTCCATAAGACACCGTGCTTTATTTCGCTACACAAACTCGAAATCGCTACACTCATACACTGTGTACAAACGTGGGGTTGGGGGTGGGTCGTTTGGTGTTCCGGTAGGTGCGGAAGAGAAAAAGAAAATAAAAGTGCGCCATGCTAACATGCTAGGGGCAGTTCAACATCAGCAGGCACGAACAACCCGGTTCGTATAGGAGAACTGCAACACCCGATGTGCACTACACTTTTTTTTAAAGTTTGTAGTTTATATTTATGTTTCCAAATGGATCTAGTCATCCAATTCCTACTTGTGGTTAAAGGCAGAGGCTCGTCAATGCGGGCGTGAGGCCAAATTCGTGCCACAAAATACACAGCTTCATGCCTTTGCTATGGAGCTGCGTATTTCGTGGCACGAATTTGGCATCACGCCCGCATTAACGAGCCTCGATCTGCCTTTAATGTTGCTGTGCACGTACACCAATCAAATCTGCACATACTTACAACAAAATAATAATTTCTTCCATAAAGGTAACATTTTACCTTAGGGTTACATGCATGTAGTAAAAAGGATAGAAAGCATCTTCAGACAAAATATTTTGCCAGCCAGCCTTGCACTTATAGGCCAACAGCAATGTTTTGTCATGGCAGACGTCATATTGACCTCCATGTACCGCACTATGCAGGAGCCATAGTGAATAGACCGTGTATTAGTTTACCTCGAGAACGATAATTGTTTCATAATTGTTTGTTCAACTGTTTTTGAAAGGCATGATTTCCATGGTAATTGAAAGCATGGGCCGAGAAAACTACCGGATAGAAATTTCAGCCACGATGCAGCAATACTTCAGGAATGTGAACAAATTTCTTCTCCACCAAAAATATACAACGTTTGACGTATAGTCAAATGTTACTTGATGTTGTTGAATTAGCATAGGCCTATATACTTTTTGGAGACATTAAAAACCTGTTTTATCATATAAACTAGTTTGAGTAAGCCCTTTTCTGTTTGTTATTGATAAACTCCCACACTGCCAAAAATGCGGTGTTAAATTTTTAACACCAAGGTTTTTTAATTATTTGGGTGTTACATTTGTGTCAAACGAACACCGGTGTAATAGATTAACAGCAGAAAAAGTGGTGTAGAATTTGCATGGTGTTAAACTTGATAAACTGCGCATGATCAAAATGCATGACGCTTAGTATTCTAATCCCATTGGTTGATCTCGAGAAAATTATGGGATGTCGGTCACGTGTTCACTGCCAAAAAAATGTTTTGGTGTTACAAATAATGCTAAGAGAGCATGCGCGGAAATCCAGCTATTTGATTGGCTACAGGCGTTTCTGATCATTTTACCGCGTTTGAGCATACAAACCCGTAATCACCACGTTTTATATGGCTAGACTATCTGAATTTATTTTCTCTATGATATCATCATTACTCGTTAGGGTGATGTGAAGAATTATGGCTCGCTGATTCCCGTTGATGTAAGCGTTGCTCACTTGAGTGGCCAATAATTTTGTATCACGATTGCATCCGTGTCTGTGGTCTTGAGGATTGCTTGACCTGGACTGGTAACGATTGTGCTCGATTGGTATGACTGGAATTACACCAAGCCAGTGGGTGTTTTATTCGCACGAATAAAACATTTTAAAAACCGATCCTTCGCTGATTCCCGTTGATGTAAGAGTTGCTCACTTGAGTGGCCAGTACGTCTCTGGGAATGGAGTCGGATAATTTTGTAACACGATTGCATCCGTGTCTGTGGTCTTGAGGATTGCTTGACCTGGACGACTGGTAACGATTGTGCTTGGTATAACTGGACTCGGACCAGCGCGTTTTATTCGGACGAATAAAACATTTTAGAAACCGAAAAAACATGAAGAAAATAGTGGTATTTTGCCAATTTCATTACTGCTCCACCACGAACAGATCAGTGTTAAAAAATGTGTTGTTAAATTTAACACCAGAGGTTTTGCAGTGCGTGTTTTATTTTGGTTCTCCCATTTTACACCAATTAGTGTCGGCTTCTAAATCTGTAAGAATAAATCAACTGCAGGTGTTACAATTTAATTCCACATTCAGGTGTCAATTAACACCAACATTCTTGCCCAAAATAAACACCAAGAAGAATACGTTGACACCGGATGGGAGTGTTAAAGTTTAACACTCTTCTTAGTGTTAACAAATATTGATTCCCAAATTGGTGTTACTTAACACCCAAATCCTTGCCCAAAATGGATACCAACGAAGAATCAAATTTTACACCAGTGGTGTAGATTTTAACACCCCATTTTTTGCAGTGCAGGCGCCTGAGAAAATCTGGCTGAAAATATTTGTAGAACCCAAATGGTCGCATTTTAACTTTATTTCCACCTTTAAAAGATCGCATAAAACCTTTTTTTACTTTAAAAAAAAAAAAAATCCACTTAATTACATTAAAATAAATTGCCATGCAGTGTACGTTGTACATGTACATGCGGTGCTGGGCAAACCTCAGGTATAGCCCACACCACTAAGCTATATTATACCGTATATCATGCATGGTACGTGCAGGGTATACCAGGACGCCGACTCTCCTGAGCCAAAAGTCCGCAGATTTTACATGATTAACTTGTCGTGTTGTTGTTGTTGTTAATTTCATGGCATCTTCGGCAACTAAGGCCCTTTATGCCATCAACTATACAGTTTTAGCTTTAGCTATACTATATTATCAACTTGAGATGACGAGGAAGGAGTTGGAGTTTTAGAAGTGGGAGGAAAGCCCCAAAGATATCCCCTGGGGAAAACCCACGCGGTCCAGTAGGGACTGCAAACCCAATCCACATACACGCCCCGGATTCGAACCCGGGACGCCAGAGGCTTAAGATGTTTTATTCTTTTAAATAAAACACGCCAGCCAGGTCAAAGTCCAGTCCATGTCGATGCCGATTAAACCAGTTCCTCATTCGTAGTCGTTGCCAGTCCAGGTCATTATCCGGCGAGAATCCCAACGTGTATTCTCCATCACAATCGTCACCAATCCGGGTCGAGCCAACATCAAGACCGCAGACACGGGATCCAATCGTGTTCCAAAATTGCACCGGCATTCCCAGTGACGTACGTACTTGTCACTCCATCATTGAGCAACGTTACAGGACATCACACGGGATTCCGCGAAAATCTCCTCCAAACTACCTATATGTGAAAGGGTTTTTTATAAAATGTTTTATTCGTCTAAATAAAACACGCAAGCCAGGTCAAGTCCAGTCCAATGTCGATTCCGTTTATACCAGTTCCTCCATCATTGTCGTTGCCAGTCCAGGTCGAGCCATCATCAAGACCGCAGACACGGATCCAATCGTGTTCCAAAATTGCACCGGCATTCCCAGTGCAACGTACGTACTGGTCACTCCATCATTGAGCAACGTTCCAGGACATCACACGGGATTCCGCGAAAATCTCCTCCAAACTATGTGCAAGAGTAGTCCTTTGGAAAGCGGTCATCACAGGCAGGCGAGGGAAGAACCACTACGCAAACCCGACCGCCCTCATGATTAACTTCTCCCATGGTTTTACCTTTATTCACAAACTGTATACATTGTACACACAATGGATTACAAGCATCCGTGCATGTATGTATGCATAAGGAGAAATGCTAAAACTGGTACAACACAAAAATTGGATCTGACCTTCAAATTGACGGCAAAAGCTCAATTAGTTACTATGAAATGTTTTTTAATGTCTCCAAATACGCTTATACATCACGTGATATTTGACAAGTAAAACATTGTTAAAATAACCCAGTAAAAAATGATATGCAGGATGGGGTCAAATAGATACTCACTTAACCACGAACATGGTCAAATTCCGTTGACCACATAAAAAACCACCACGCAGTTTTAAGAGTGTGTTTTAAATGGAAGGGACATATTAATGACATGGATGACATCATGATCAAACACGGTTTCACAAATTTATAGGATTGTTGCACGGATAGCCAATCACAATCTAGGGCGAATTGCAATAAAATCGACTTAGCCACTGGTCTAAGACCTGTCTTTTATCGCCGGCTATACTATTTAGCCAGTCTCGGCTTAGTCGCTGGTTTAACCTATAGAAATAAACCATGCAGTCTAACTGAAGTACGGCTGCTCCAGCCGAAAACACACATCTTAACGGAAAGTGACACAGCCGGCTATCCTTGCGTGATTTCAAGCCGTGTATACTGTGTGGTGCAGTTTTTGCATATAAACTGACCGCGAAAGTTATCAAATGGAACTTTAAAAGGCTCTAATGGGCACAATGTGCGTTTTTATGCCAATTTACGAGATGCAGCGCGGTCTCCAATAATTAAAGCCTGGGCTTTAATTTTAAGACTGGTCTAACTTTAAGACAACGATATTGCAAGCGGGCTATACTTATAGACCGGTCTTAGTAGACGCTGCGTTAGCCGGCTAAGCCTATGGACCGGTCTTAGACCGCATATTGCAATCCGCCCGTATATCGCGCCTCCTAATAACGTCTCGCATATATACTGCTCTGATCAGCAACATGGCGGAACCACCACATCGTGCAAAGTTGATGTTTTTCCATCTGATTTTCCCACCCTCTTAGAGATGTACAGTGATCATGAGGAGGGATTATAGTGATTTCCGTGATACAAATACATGTAGGCCAACTTATATTGTGTAAAACGACCCGGACGAAATAATACTGATGTCGACGCGACAGTGGGCAAAGCAAAGCAACGTTAATGTCAGGCATGCAACTGCATGGGTCATTACCAAAAAAAAAAGAGGAAAATACAAAAAAAATCCAACTTTGTACAGTGTTTTTATATTTTCAATGTGACAGATGAGGAAACAATAAAGAGGAAATGAGCTGATCATCAGCTGAAACGTTATGCATCGTTACACGCAAGTTTCTTGAAGTTATAAGCGGTAACCCATCGCATCTCGAGTTACGAAGTATTGTATAACGTTAGTGAAATCGACCCAAACGTTCGTGACAACCACCTTTCCTGCCATATCCATGTCCTCTCGTTATGCTAGTGTTGATAGATCTGGAGCTCTGTGATACCAAAAATAGCAAAAGGTATATTCACCTTTAAAGGCCCAGTGTATCATTTGCAAAAAGTAATGGACGAGTTTACAGGGGAAAAGTTCTGAAAGTAAAGATTGAATTAATAGCAACTATATACCCAATGAAAGGTTTCCGCTCAAAATGATATAATTTCACCAGAAAATAATCCGTAAAGATAAAATTATTTAGATCGTTTGCAAACGATGTACTTATTTTGGGTTCGCATCTACGCGGTCCAAAATGCATGCATGGGCGCTGTGTAGGCCTACTGCGTGTGCGTGTTCCAACGCGATGCATTTTTATGGATCGCGCGCACACGCATTATATGATGTGCGCCACAGAGTGCATGACACAAGCCACATAGTACCCGATCAACTGAGAACGAATATTTGAAACACCCCGCCAAGACCAGGAAAACGCTTTAGTCCTATATGGAATTTCATGTTTTTTTAAACGTGGTACATTTGACAAAATTATTCGCAGAATCGCTCAAAAACAGATCATCTACCGGGTACAGGGCCTTTAACAGACATAACTATTATTATTGTGTTTCAAATAATAATATTAAAAAAACATGTTAAATTTGACAGATTATATTCCTTGCCGACTCGTATCCAAAGTAACAAACTATCACAAAGTTTCATCACAGATTCATGGCCCACCACTAGACAATGAGTTAATATGTTTACTTTTGCTCTGTTTGGTCGTTGTTCTTTTACAGCTGAAAAAAAATGCCGTTTTCCGTGGTATTTACGAGTTGTTGTTAATCTTGCTGTGGGAAAAAAAGTCAATTATTTACAGTCGAACATCAACATCGAAGTAGTTTTTATCCGTTCTCTCATGTTCTCTACGTGGTTTTTTTTTCTGTCATTTATTCACTATAGCAGCACCATGTGTGACAATTTTGTTGTGCGTATTGGGAGCTGAATGTTTTGATCGGCAATTTTTCATGTGTGTCGGCGGACCGGAATTTCAGCGTAAAGCTAGGTTCATACTTCTCCGCCGAACTCACTCGCCGCACTTTCGCCGAGTGTAGTCACTGCAGAGTTAATACTGACCGCGCACTGTTGAACTTGTTTGACCCTACTCGGCGGACAAAATTTCCGTTCCGCACGTAGGTCGCCGAGCGAGTATGAATTGGGCTTAACAGGCCGATCGCGATACGCACGTTTGTGCGTGCGGAGAACCTTGCCGGTGCCGCGTATGCCGTCGTGGACTCGTGGTACGTTAGTCTCGTCCCTTTTCCATTTTCGTTTTTTTCATTTTCACTAACATTAACAAAAGAATAAGGATAAGTGCAAGAATAAGAATAAGATCTTGAAAAAATGTGTCGCTAATTCCATTCCGATCAAAACAAAAATTCCAATTCCATCAAGTCAAAAACTTCGATGCACTTTGAAAAGTGGCACTGCAGATTGTCAAAAAGGCGTCGCATTTTGCGGTGCGATATACAGAGGAAATAGTTCACTGATTTTCTATAAACACGTGTTTTTCTACTGCGTTCGCGGATTCGCCACTTCGTGAAAACGCCGACGAAATATTTCGTGAATTCTTTCGCGAACATTGGCAAATTTATTGCCGTACGTAATCAGCTGGACAGCGCAACCTGGCCTGCTGCGCGCACAGTTAGAAACATTTCGCCGGTTTGTATTTTTGTACATCTTGGACGTCGGATCTTTTGCAACAAACATTCGCGCTAGTGGTTGAATCACATGAAGTCTAAGCTCGTGGCACCGAGATTCATGTACGACGTAAAAATTACATTTTCGGTAGTGAAGCCGTTCAATGTCACTCATTTGCGGCATGTCCCGTAAAACCGCTCGTATTCATGAACACCGATCATATCAGCTCATGAATTATTTATAAATCTAGGCCAGCCGATTATTTTAACAGTCTGCCGATTCCCGCCAGCTTAGCAACGGCAGACAGCCGCAGACTTTCGGCAGAATCCCGGCTCAGTCTGTTGTGGGAGGCCTCCTTAGAACACTGATAATACAGCATTTTGCTTATAACAGATTTTCAAAGCGCGCGGCGGCACGCGGCGTTAAATAAACTTCTCGTAACAATGACGAATCGTACTCGACGATTCACGATAACGTCCGGACGTGCATTCGGGTAACTTCGGTAACCTTCGGAAAAAGGATGAATTTCTCCTGTTTCAGTATGGCGGACTAACATTTACACTGGCAACTGCCGGACCTAAAGATCAGTCGGAAATCTTTTGGTCCGGGAACCAGACTAGATTAGCACTTCCCAGCCATCGATATATACACTGGATGAAGCAACGACGTCTAAAATTGAAGCCACCGTCCGCCATTGTACCCCACCTAATACAATGCCTTGCATATTTAATATTTTAAGGTTAATATATAAAATTTGTATTGGTCAAATATGGAATAACCCCTTTCAAATTGTTGTACACTCATTCTTTATAGCGCGCAGCGCACTTTGAAAATTAACGGTTATGTGCTCCTAAAAATAAATGCATATGACGTAATGCTTAAAGTGCTATTTTAAACACGACAGTAGCCTGTCCTCATATTCAGTCGTCGTATGTAGAATATGTGGACCGGGAACCAGTCTACCAGTATAAGGGCTGGGATAAACTGGTTCCCGTCCACATATTCCACACAGGAGAATATAAGGACAGGTAAAGGGCGCTTCATCTTGATCTGTAATTAGTCGTCTTTGCGCGTGCGCATTGTGTTTTTTATATTTAAAAATTGGCCAAGCCCTTTGCTTTAGGCAATGTACTTTATTTACATAATTGGATATGTTCGACACGCACGGCCAAGTTACAAATGTCAATGCACAATCTGCGCACTTACTAGAAAAAAATAAATAATAATAACCACGTGACGGGCAGAATTCTGCCCGTCATGGCTGCCCTTTACCGATCCCTATATTTTCACAATAAGCAAACCAATCTATAGGGATCGGGAACCAATCTAGGTTAATGGTGTACAGCGGCGTAATTTTTTTTCCCAGGATGGTAAAGGCCAATCTTTGCATGTTTGCTTCCGATTGGCTGGATTTTTGACGTATTGATAAATTGTTCATGTTGGATGTACATTGCGTGCGTATCGTGTACTCAGTGAATAGCAAAACTCCCTTGCAATTGCAAGGTCGTCCTTGGCTGTGACTAGAAGTTGTACGATCACATGATCGTGTGTATAATTCCATGGTATTATTAAAATTCCAAGACCCAACCACTAAACAAAATGGCCTAGTCTGAAGGCAATTCTACCATGTGGTTTGCAGTACTGATTTCGAAGTTAGTATTCCCCTATGTTTTTTAGTTGGCCCATGTGTTTTCTTCCTCCATGGTTGGTTGGCCCAAGGCCTACAGTAGGCTAATCACCAAAATATTATATACAGCGGGTGAAAATATAATCGTTTTTCTGTAGGCCTCCATCAACTTCAAATTAGGATCATTATTAATTCAACAATGTGAACAGTTTGGTAAAAAATTAAGTTTGAGTTCACACACCCTGGTTGCGCAAAACTAGTTTGCAGTACTGGGGAAAAAAATACGGTAGAATCCATGCAGTGTGAGATTTGTACAGCATGTTCGTGCATGAGCTGTTCAAACTCAAAGGCTTTGGTGAGGTCAATACAGCAATAAATATCATTGGTAACGTACGTGATGACATGCGGAATGGAGGTCAAAGTTTAGCACTGAAGTGCCTTTCCATGATCCATCACACACAATTGTGAACGCATATACAATTTATGGTGAAAAATAGACCATACAAGGACTAAACATCTGAAACAAATAACTTACAACTTTTACTTCACAAAGTCAATGATCATGAATTGATTGAAAACATATATGCTCGAGTTAGCCAGAATTTTCAAATATTAAGTATTTTCTTGGAAGATTTTGGTTTTCTTGGGCAAATATCTATGTTTATCATTTAAATCATTTCAGGTTGACATTTATTTCTTGCCGGGTTGATTAAGCGCTGCATAAATTTATAAATGTGTCGTTGTTCTTGTTAAGGTTTCAATTTCTTCCCATCATATAGAGCAAGGAAACCTTGCTCTAATCCCATATGTTGGAACTTAGAACAATTTCTTAAATTCAAACAAAATATTGTAATGACATCAATCAAGTCATTTTTATTACCAAACTGTTCAATTCGACAACATATACATGTACATGTACATGTACAAAGAGAGTAATTATTTGGCAGTATAACATGGGCCTGGATTTCTTGTATTTGTGGTCACACACTGCACAACCAACCACACTGACAGTGTGCAGTACATGTGCACTCTGCAGGTATATGACATGTAATAAACAAGAACATGAATATGCATAATGATATTGTTACGCCCCAACTATCGTATCCGTCCCAACTATAGTTGGGACCGTCCCGACTATAGTTGGGACAAACGCCCTTCCCCAACTATAGATGGGATCGTGCGTCATTTAGACGCATTTTTACGTATCGCATGGGCTTTTCTGAATTCTAGCTTTGCATCTACGTAGCCTGCAGAGAGGAGAAATTACCTTGCGTTCACCCGTGAAGTGAATTTCATGTTTTACACGGAAAATTGGGAAGGAAATTGTGCGTAATCTTTCATGGTTATGAAGCAAATTATTGTTTGAGGTTTCTCAAACTCGACCGTTTGCCAACTCGACTCAAACCAACTCGACCGTTGTATGCTATTCGATCGTTGACCAAGTCGAGTCAATTCGACCGTTGTGCGTAATCTTTCGTAGGGAAGAGTATCAGACATTTTTTGGATATACATTGGAATAGCCTATGTGCAGATTTGATGAAAAAAAAACATTTTGAGAGGAAAAAAATTAAGATTTTGTGAGGAAACAAACACGCGTACCCGGGATCGACACTCCGACTCCCCACTATAGTTGGGACAGTCCAGTCTTCCTTGTCATCTATCCCAACTATAGTTGACAATGGCCTTGTGTGAAAAGAGTCGTGTTCCTAGTGTTATCCAACCACACTCGCAGTTAGGATGCAAGAGTGAAATGATCGGACACTCCCCACTATAGTTGGGACAGTCCATTCTTCCTTGTCATCTGTCCCAACTATAGTTGACAATGGCCTTGTGTGAAAAGAGTCGTGTTCCTAGTGTTATCCAACCACACTCGCAGTTAGGACGCAAGAGTGAAATGATCGGACACTCCCCACTATAGTTGGGACAGTCCATTCTTCCTTGTCATCTGTCCCAACTATAGTTGACAATGGCCTTGTGTGAAAAGAGTCGTGTTCCTAGTGTTATCCAACCACACTCGCAGTTAGGACGCAAGAGTGAAATGATCGGACACTCCCCACTATAGTTGGGACAGTCCATTCTTCCTTGTCATCTGTCCCAACTATAGTTGACAATGGCCTTGTGTGAAAAGAGTCGTGTTCCTAGTGTTATCCAACCACACTCGCAGTTAGGACGCAAGAGTGAAATGATCGGACACTCCCCACTATAGTTGGGACAGTCCAGTCTTCCTTGTCATCTGTCCCAACTATAGTTGACAATGGCCTTGTGTGAAAAAAGTCGTGTTCCTAGTGTTATCCAACCACACTCGCAGTTGGGACGCAAGAGTGAAATGATCGGACACTCCCCACTATAGTTGGGACAGTCCATTCTTCCTTGTCATCTGTCCCAACTATAGTTGATAATGGCCTTGTGTGAAAAGAGTCGTGTTCCTAGTGTTATCCAACCACACTCGCAGTTAGGACGCAAGAGTGAAATGATCGGACACTCCCCACTATAGTTGGGACAGTCCATTCTTCCTTGTCATCTGTCCCAACTATAGTTGACAATAGCCTTGTGTGAAAAGAGTCGTGTTCCTAGTGTTATCCAACCACACTCGCAGTTAGGACGCAAGAGTGAAATGATCGGACACTCCCCACTATAGTTGGGACAGTCCAGTCTTCCTTGTCATCTGTCCCAACTATAGTTGACAATGGCCTTGTGTGAAAAGAGTCGTGTTCCTAGTGTTATCCAACCACACTCGCAGTTGGGACGCAAGAGTGAAATGATCGGACACTCCCCACTATAGTTGGGACAGTCCATTCTTCCTTGTCATCTGTCCCAACTATAGTTGATAATGGCCTTGTGTGAAATGGGTCACATTTCTAGTGTTATCCAACCCCACCCGCAGTTGGGACACATGGGGAAATGATCAGACACTCCCCAACTATAGTTGGGACAGTCCAGTCTTCATTGTCGTCGGTCCCAACTATCGTTGACAATGGCCTTGTGTGAAAAGAGTCACGTTTCTAGTGTTATCCAACCCCACCCGCAGTTGGGACCCATGGGGAAATGATCAGACACTCCCGAAAAAGTTGAAAACAGCCTTTAGTGTTTTCATAAGAACCCAATGAGTTTGAGAATAAAAATTGCAATGTTGCAAAAAGGAAAACAAAGTATGCAGTTTCTCCCAGACACATTTAGTTTAATTGCTTGCTTTCAGATGCTTTAACTTTATTTTGTTCAAAGTATACTTTAATAGGTGGTTCACAATAGACGGCAGATGACCAGTGGGTCTTTTGAGAAAAATGGCAGCCAAACTAACATTTTAATGCTTTTTAAAAGGGCTTTTTCGATCACCAAATCCTGTAAAGAAGTTGTGTCGTTTGTACAAAATGGCAAGGACTCTGGAGTTAGCTGGCAAAAAATAAAAGGACACGTTCATGTATGTATGTTTGTACACTACATATGTATAATAAAGGAACATGTTTCTAAACTACATTAACAAGTACATGCATGTATATTTAAAACACATACATAATGTTCTATAATAAACAGTGGAATACCAGTACATATGTATTTTCTTCATCAGTTAATAATTTAAATTTTGAAGGAAATGGTTTGGTTTGGAAACTGGTATCATGGCAGTGAGGTATCACTTTGTAAATGGACAGATATCTGCACCTCAATCCACATTTTATAACCCGAGATTAAGACCCTGTTCTCACTACAAAAATGGCTTCAATCGACAAAGATTAGTTAATCATCGTTAGTTAACGGAAGCGTGCATTCACATCTCACTTAACGAAGATCGAATGAAACGCAGTACCGTTCACATTAGGCGACCACTAACAAAGATCGAATAAAGCTGATTTTCTTGAATATTTTCAAGACTATGATACCAAGACATGTGTAAATTTTTTGAAATATTCTACGTTATTTAGAAACTGCACAGAAATTTCTTTAAAATTTTGTTAACTTGAACAAAATGCATCAAAATGTCACACTGGCTCCTGTTTTTATGGAAAGACCCATTTTACACAAAAAGGTATTTATGAATTAGAATAAAGGTGCATTTTTTAAAGTCATAATTAACAGTGCATTTAAGATTGGCTAGGGATGCTGATAATGGCCCTCCCCTGTGGCTTGGGGCCATTATCAGCTTCGGGGCCATTATCGGCGATTGCAGTGACACCGTGTAACACGTACGTCACCATTTTGTCCGGAAGACTGATGTTTTCGTGGACAACTCCTTCGTGTACTACTTTTGCAGTACAGGGGTTACCAAAAGGGAGCCATTAATCATTTTTGTGGGCTAAAAACAAGCAAATTACATGTTTTCTTCAATGAAATTTGGCACAAACACAAACAACAATCACCCCAAACTGTCAGCGGTTTCACAAGTCTGTGTCGCAACACAAACAACCCGTTTTTGGACCAGCAATCTCACTACCAAACAAACATTTTGCTGCGCCCCAATATAAATTTTTAAAAATGCATATCGTCAGAAAGTGTGCTTTATTTTTAGTATCTATTAGTATTACAAATGTTTAAAAAATCTTTGAATTGAACAATGTTGTGATGTTTTAGAGCTTATTTTTCATGAGGCGCAATAAAATTCAGAAACGGCAAGAATGCGTTCTAAAACTGAACACTAATATAGTGTACCCAGTGCGCTAGCGATGATGTCACATATTTCCAAGTCCCTATCCATGGTCATCTTCTGCCACGTCTTGCTCCTTCAAGTGCTCTATCAGCTCTGGAAAGACGGACCCCTTCACCCTCTCCAATACTTCAATTTGCAACTGTCTCGTCAAGGCCCGAGATACTGACATCGGCCCATTCAGGGCAAATTCTCTCCTATTAAAGAAAGCAATGATTACTGTGAAAAATGCTGTTTTTATTGTTTTAATGCCGTGTCTCATTTTAAAGTGAATAACTTTTATGTTCCTAGAAAATTATCAATTCAAAAACTTATTTTCCGAGTTGCCAAAAGCACAAAGTGTTTTTTGGGTAGAGTGGCTTTGGGCAAAGTGGCTTTTGGGCGCGATGTGGTTAAGGGCGAAATGGTCCAGGGCGAAGCAGTTTCAACAGGGGCCGATTTCAACAGGGCCTCGGTACGCAGGAGTTGGGGAGTGCGTTAAAAGGGCACTGTTGCAAGAGGATGACTTCCCACTTGCACTTTTGTCGCAAATGTTGCTTTTCTGTAGAAAAATCACATTTTCTCCTTCACAAATTGCATTTACTTAGTGCACAAGATAACCATTTGTGCGTGCGCGCAGCGCCCTCTGTTGTCGCGCTTGCCCACGGAACGCTCGCGCCGCAATTTTGTGCATTATGCAGTAATTTTATCATTTCTCAGAAATGCAACATTTCCGACAGAAGTGCAAGTGGGAAGTAGGCCCTATATCTTAAAATTGGATGATCTGTTGATTCCAGGAGGTAATCTCATCATTCAAATCTTTGTTCAATGTATACGGAAAAAATACTCTTTTCCCTATTTTATTGACTGAGTGCCGGCTAAATAGCCGGTGGGGCGAAGCCGTTTAATAGCCAGTTAGCGCCCGACACCGGGATCTGTTCAGTGTTGATTCCAAAAGGTAATTTCCCTCAAATCTTTGTGGTAATTTCCCTCAAATCTTTGTTCAATGTATACGGACAAAATACCGGTTTGAGATAATAAAATTACTCACTCGTGAAACGAAATGCCATTCCCTCGAATTCTACGGTTTGTGCACCCGTAGCACGCACGCGATCTCGGCATCTAGCTTGCCGCCCCGAGTCTGCTCTAGCCGGCCTGCGTACGCGGAGTGAACTGCGCCCTCTATGACTGCCCGGTTCCCTGACCTGGCGACTCTTTAAAAAATAAATCGGATTTTGTTTTCTGGGAACCAGACTAACTCCCTGAGCATGCCCGCACGCAACGCGCACTGTGGCAGTGATAAGACGCGCCTAGCTGTCCCAACAATAGTTGGGAAGTCCCAACTACAACGCTACAGTTGGGACCATCCCAACTATAGTTGGGATCGGCCCAACTATAGTTAGGACAGGTGCGATAGTTGGGGCGTAACAATCTGACCAACCAAAGCGAGGTATGCAAATATTGGCCTTTACCATCCTGGGAAAAAAAATTACGCTTCCGGGCATGGCTTATTGAGGGCGGTATTTACATGAAATAATAGACTTGCGTAAGTATTACCACAGTTCCTGTATTTGTAGCGCGCGCGTAAATGGCTTGTATCTTAATTTGGTTTGATAGCTATCAAATCGCGACTTAATTTTGAGAGCCGAACTAAATAATAAAAATATCAATTTAAATAATAATAACAATAATAAATAAATAGTATAAGTAGAAGAAATAGACATATAGAAAATGCGAATGGAAGGTTAATGAACAATAATTTAAAAATTATTTTTCTCTTTTGAGGTATAAAAAGTGAACAGCTAGGCATGACAGTACAGCATTGTGCATATTATGATTATTACATGTACAGTATAACACTGATAAGGTCATTGAGACTTTTGTAAATTATCTATCAAAGACAGAACTTAAAAGTTCCTTGCTGTAAGCATTACTCTGTATTAACAGTGCTCTTATTATAAGTGTTTAACTGTACCACATTTTGGTTATAAAGAGGGTTTCCTGTTAATACAAAGTTTCTCTTTACTACAAGGTCTTGTATTAAATAAGGTTGAATATAAAGACATTTGACGGAGGTTTTTTCTTGAACTGTTAATTGAAATAAAATGGCATGGTGGGGTAGGAGTGACCAAAGTGTAGCAAAGAACTGAAAGAAAACTCAATCACCTCAATTTCTTTCAAATCATTTATTCTGCATTCGTAAGTACATGTACCTGAGACAGTTTACCCATTCCTACTGATTATGAAAGAAACTAAACCGTTTACATTTATGTCAGGTTGCTGCATTTCAACTCACTGAAGAAAAAAACCAAATCTGGCGCATTGAGGTAACAGGGCTGAAGACTTTTAAAACAAAACTAATTAAATACACTGCATCTTAAAAACAGTTTTTAAAATAAACATACATAATACCCGGTATATAGTGTGGTTATATTACTATATACCGGTAAGTACTACTACTAGGTTGCAGTGTCAAGCACAATACAAACTAATTCACAGCTGCTCACTCATGGTAGTCATTAATTAAAACATTTTCTGTTGGGGGGGGGGGGGGGGGGGGGTGGGTTGAATTTAACAGAGTAGTACCCAAAACAATTTTGGATTGAGAGTAAACATGGTTTGTTTTGTATTGAACAATGCATTTAAAACCAAAGGGGCTTGAACGCATAATCGTTTGAGACAATTACACACATTAACATACAGTCCCCTTGGGTTTTAAACAGACTACTGAACTGGCCAGCCACACGTTTTATTTCCAGTCATTATATCAGAGTGTGATTATAAAAAGTGAAAAAGGGGAAAAGAATGTCTGTAAATAGCCAACCAAACTTGGGATAATTAAAAAAATTGTAAGGGCTTTATCGGGATTTGAACCCGAGACCCTGACTCACTACACAGACGCTCTACCAGTTGAGCTATAAGACACTGATAGCTAAGCTGGTAGAGCATCTGCCCAGTGAGTTGCAGGTCTCCGGTTCAAATCCCGACAAGGCCCATACAATCTTTCTCCCATCCCAAGTTTGGTTGTTTCATTTCAACGGTGATCAGGCACCATACTTTGTAAATAGCCAAGTTAGCAAAAGTATGGACATTAACAAGTAATCAATGTAAAGAAAAATCATAAACCATAACATTACGCATGTTTACATCACATTGTACTACTGTGCAATGTAAAATATTCCTTAATTTGACATAATTAAGACAAATCAAAGAGTGATTAAAGTATAGAAAATTAAAGTTTCGACTAAACTTTACACTAGTAGTACGTATACAAAACAAACAAAATGTTTATACAGTAAGTACCCAAATACAAAAAGTGTGAATTTTTATAGAAAGTATTAGCATTTTCTATAGAACACAAGTGTTGGTGCAGGAAACTAAAATATTTTAAGCTTTTGCAGATATCGTGCGTTTTTGATACTTTGCATACGCCTATGCACATAATGCATTGCACGCGTTAGTGGGGTATCAAATGCAATAACGGACGGATGCATTTGTCAAAGTTACAAATGAATTGAAGTTTTTAACACAAAAATGAATCCTACCAAACAAATGTAGGCTTCAAAGATAATAATATTGGATGTCGCACTTCTTATAAAAGCGCCCAATTCACCTATTTTTATGACAAGTACATGTCTTTGCATATTGCACGGAGTTCGCTAATAAACTCCAAAATTTGGTGTGGTGAAATCTGTAATAATTATAATTTCTACCAAATTGCACACTGGTATATTGAAAAAAATCCCTTTGATACTGGACAATAGACCGTACCAAATAGCCGCCATCTTGTGGGGCAGTTTCTTTGTAACTATAGGAAATGCATGGTTGCACATTTTGTGCTTGAATTGTTTAACGATTCCAGTAACAAAAGGTGCCCCACAAGATACGGTCTATAATTAGTCAAACAAGTATTTTGCATATACCGACAAATCGGTGTGGTGAAACCTGTTCATATAGATAGTTTGGTTTAGTCATATTCAAACTTGTTGCCAGGAGCAAAATTGTGTTGAATTTACAAGTACAATACAGAGTATAACATTAAACTACACAACAAACTTGGATTATAAAGAGAAAATTACCACATTGACAAAAAGGCTAATACGGCCCATTTTCATTAATAAGGTCGGTGAAGTAGGGTTAGGAGGTCTTGTAAGTTACAGAGGAAAGTTTACTGGTACATTAAAAAAAAATTAATACTTGACATAAGTACCCAATAAAAAAAATATATATATTAAAGTGAGGCAAGTAACAGCGTCTTGCAGAGAGCATACTGACAAATTCCAAGTTTCGGTGTGGCGAAACCTTGAATAGTTCCTGTTTCTTTCAAATTGCACACTGGTACATTAAACAAATCTTTAATACAGACATAAGTACCCAATAAAAATATATTAAAGTGAGGCAAAACAGCGTCTTGCATAGAGTATACTGACAAATTCCAAGTTTCGGTGTGGCGAAACCTTGAATAGTTCCCGTTTCTATCAAATTGCACACTGGTACATTTTTAAAAATCTGTAATACTGGACATGAGAGTACCCAATATATTAAAGTAAGGCAAAATAGCGTCTTGCAGAGAGTATACTGACAAATTCCAAGTTTCGGTGTGGCGAAACCTGGAATTGTTCCTGTTTCTATCAAATTGCACACTGGTACATTAACAAAAATCTGTAAGACTGGACATAAGTACCCAATAAAAAAATATATATATTAAAGTAAGGCAAAACAGCATCTTGCATCGAGCATACTGATAAATTCCAAGTTTCGGTGTGGCGAAACCTGGAATTGTTCCCATTTCTATCAAATTGCACACTGGTACATTAACAAAAATCTGTAAGACTGGACATAAGTACCCAATAAAAAAATATATATATTAAAGTAAGGCAAAACAGCATCTTGCATCGAGCATACTGATAAATTCCAAGTTTCGGTGTGGCGAAACCTGGAATAGTTCCCATTTCTATCAAATTGCACACTGGTACATTAAACAAATCTTTAATACTGGACATGAGTACCCAATAAAAATATATATATATATTAAAGTAAGGCAAAACAGCATCTTGCATCGAGCATACTGATAAATTCCAAGTTTCGGTGTGGCGAAACCTGGAATAGTTCCCATTTCTATCAAATTGCACACTGGTACATTAAACAAATCTTTAATACTGGACATAAGTACCCAATAAAAATATATATATATATTAAAGTAAGGCAAAACAGCGTCTTGCATCGAGCATACTGACAAATTTGAAGTTTCGGTGTGGCGAAACCTTGAATAGTTCCCGTTTCTATCAAATTGCACACTGGTACATTGAAGGAAATTTTCTTTAATACTGGAAAATAAGTAACCAAGCCCAAAAAATATTAAAGTGAGGCAAAACAGCGTCTTGCAGAGAGTATACTGACAAATTCCAAGTTTCGGTGTGGCGAAACCTTGAATAGTTCCTGTTTCTATCAAATTGCACACTGGTACATTAAAAAAATCTGTAATACTGGACATGAGTACCATATATATTAAAGTAAGGCAAAACAGCATCTTGCATGACAATCTAACGCAGTGACATGTTGATCGATCATTATCGTCCAGCAGTGATTTACACAGGGTATGCAGTAGTCTGGTTCCCAGACCAAAATATCCCGACTAATCTAAATGCATTATCGCGTCCCACTTGCACTTCTGTCGGAAATGTTGAATTTCTGAGATATAAAGTAAATGGTAAAATTACTGCAGAAAGTAATGGAGAAAATCAGTGCGATGCATGTGCTGATTTGCGCATACATGTAGGCGTAGGAATGCTAGACAACTCGAACCCGGGACAACTCGAACCCTGGACAACTCGAACCCGGGACAACTCGAACCCCTTTTGTTGTTATCATTTTGGTAACATTTTAAACGTCCTGCAAAACGTCCCCAAAAAACCCAGCAAACATCGCAGCAAAAGTCAGTAAAGTCGCAACAGAAATCACCGCGAAAGTTTCAACAAAGCCCTAGCAAAAATCCCGGCAAATTTCCCGACAAAATTGCGCAAAAGTGCCAGAAAATATTGTGGCAAAAATTGCGGCTGAAATCGGGTGAATGTTTGTAAAACTAGTGCCGGCAAAAAAGTGGCACCAAAACTCGCGCCAAATAGTCCGAAAGTCTTGGCAAACGTCACGGCAAATTCCCGATAAAGGTCCTGCAAACTTCATGGTAAAAGTGTCGTTCCAAGTAGGGGCAAAAGTGCCGGGGAAAAAGTCGCACGTACATAGAAAGGGTTCGAGCTGTCCCGGGTTCGAGCTGTCCCGGGTTCGAGCTGTCCCGGGTTCGAGCTGTCCCGGGTTCGAGCTGTCCCGGGTTCGAGCTGTCCCGGGTCCGAGCTGTCCCGGGTCCGAGCTGTCCCGGGTCCGAGCTGTCCCGGGTCCGAGCTGTCCCGGGTTCGAGCTGTCCCGGGTTCGAGCTGTCCCGGGTTCGAGCTGTCCCGTTTCCAGGCCTACATGTATTAAAATGATTCATCTTGTGCACAAACTGAATGCAATTTCTGAAGGAGAAAATGTGATTTTTCTTTATAAAAGCAACATTTGCGACAAAAGTGCACGTGGAAAGTATCTTAGAATTGGATTATCTGTTGATTCCAGGTGGTATTTTCCTTAAAATCTTTGTTCAATATAGGCCTATATGAAAAAAAATACCCCCAGTATAATTCAAATAGCCTACTTACGCAAGACTGCACTGCATATTAAACAAAGCCCGCTCAACAAAAACAGCATTGTTGACTTCAATCGCGAGCTGGCGTTTTAGGTTTTACCACTTCCGTAAACATCATATTTGTATGCGACACCTCAGGTTGACTTTTGCTGCTTCTTTTACTAGTTTTAATCCTCCGACGGTGAAGAATCTCACATTTACAGGATCGTGGTGGGATGTTGCTGGAAGAGTAGATGCCGATGAAGCCGATGAAGATGAAGCCGATGAAGATGAGGTAGTCATGGTGAATAGGCCTATTCTCTGAACATGCTAAACGACCTGGACTCGAAGTACATGAAGTACGCAGCGAATTAACAAGCAATGTGCATAAGTACGGATCTGCAGACATGCACTTTGCTAGAACACTTGGGTCGATGTAATTTCCCCAAAATTGAAGACCGTATTTGATTTTGTGTACCTCCTCACAACCGAAATTGAAAATCAGGACTGCTATAGTCAGATAGTGCTAGCGGAGTCAGGTCAACTCGACCGTTTACCAACTCGACTTGTACCAACTCGACCGCGTACCAACTCGACCACGTACCGAACCAACTCGACAGTCACCGCCGACAGCAACCCGGGCGCCGGCAAAGACATGCCGACAAACCCACGGCCGGCCGCGTGTCATGTTGTGCAAGCGAGCCGACATTCACCGGCCGAATCCAGCGACGCGACACGGCTACTCCTGTTTTGCATTTGTATGGTCGAGTTGGTTTGCGGTCGAGTTGGTTGACGATCATATAGTTTTTTTCCCGGTCGAGTTGGTCCGAGTCGAGTTTGTATTCGGTCGACTTGACTGACATCCGTGCTAGCTTTTTACTCGACGACATATTACACGATAAATGAAATTTATCAAACTCTAACACTTGCTTTAGCAGTTCTAATGTTCTGTACTGACTCTTTTTCGCGGGTCAATTTCGTAAAATCAATTTTAATCTTCTTCGGACGGGAAGACATGCCGCCAGCATTGTTGTTGTTGTTAATTTTATAGCATCTTCGGCAACTTACCGGTAGGCCCTTTATGCCATCAACTATACGATTTTAGCTTCAACTATACGTTTATTATCAGCTTGAGATGACGAAGAAGGAGTTGCAGTTTTAGAAGTGGGAGGAAAACCCCTAGAGAAATCCCTGGGGAAAAACCCACACGGTCAAGTTGTAGGGACTGCAAGCCGCCAGCATTGTATTAGACCTTAGAGGATAATCAACAATTAGACAAGCGGGAAAGAAACAAAGAAACAGTTGCAGCAACGACGATATTATGGCGAACATTATATACGCGGCACGCGGCACCCTGAACCATTCAATTAAATTAGTATTGAAGATGTACCATGCACCAGACTAAATCCTGGTCCCTTACACTGAGTAGTTCAATTAATATACATGTGGCAGGACACCAGCGATGTGTAGCGGTTGTAGCATTGTAGGAACGCTACAAACTATCATAGGCATTATTGCTGGTCTCAAATGCGGCACAGCGACATTCACCGGCCGAATCCAGCTACGCGACACGGCTTCTCCTGTTTTGCATTTGTATGGTCAAGTTGTTTGCGGTCGAGTTGGTTGACGATCATAAAGTTTTTTTCCGGTCGAGTTGGTCCGAGTCGAGTTTGTATTCGGTCGACTTGACTCACATCCGTGCTAGCTTTTCACTCGACGACAGATCACACGATAAATGAAATTTATCAAACTCTTAACACTTCTTGTTCTTGTTCAACTTCGTAAAATCAATTTTAATCTTCTTCGGACGGGAAGATATGCCGCCAGCATTGTTGTTGTTGTTAATTTTATGGCATCTTCGGCAACTTAGGCCCTTTATGCAGTCATAGTCTGTTCCTTGCTCTATGATCATGATGATGCAGTCAACTATACGATTTTAGCTTCAACTATACGTTTACATGGTTTATTATCAGCTTGAGATGACGAAGAAGGAGTTGCAGTTTTAGAAGTGGGAGGAAAACCACGAGAGAAATCTCTGGGGAAAAACCCACGGGGTCAGGTAAGGACAAGCCGCCAGCATTACATTGTATCAGATCCGAGAGGATAATCCAAATTTAGACAAGCGGGATTCCCGGAAAGAAACAGTTGCAGCAACGACGATAATGGCGAACATTATATACGCGGCACGCGGCACAGGGCGTGGTACCCTCAACCATTCAATTAAATTAGTATTGAAGATGTACCATGTACCCTCAACCATTCAATTAAATTAGTATTGAAGATGTACCATGCACCAGACTAAATCCTGGTCCCTTACACTGAGTAGTTCAATTAATATACATGTGGCAGGACACCAGCGGTTGTAGCGGTTGTAGCGTTGTAGGAACGCTACAAACTATCATAGGCATTATTGCTGGTCTCAAATGCGGCACCAAATGTTTGTGTACGCGTTGGCCATATAGTGCGCCCTCTTGCAGCACTAACGGACCAGTCTTTGCTCACTAGAGTAGTCTTGGGAACTTCTCCCGGAAGGTTTAACTTTTTCTTTGTTTTTGCCTAGGCTTTCCTAGGGAACCAATCAGCGAGTGACCCAAATACAGCAGAGCGTGGGAATGCAGCGAGCGACCCAAATACAGCGCGTCGACCGCAGAGCGTGATCCAAATACACCGCGTGCACGCGCTTCGAATGGTTTGAAAAATATAAGGCGGCTTACAAGAATCATCGAACATGACCGTTTTATCGTTGCTAATATTTTCGGTGGCATAAGTTTCTTGGCAAATGTTTGCGAATATATTTACAAACATGTTTGCAAAGGCGTATGACATCGCAAAATACATTTGTTTATGAAGATAATTGCGACATTGCAAATATTTGCAAAGATATCTGTGGTATGCCATGTCCCTTGTGTGCCATCATAAAACCCTCTGCAGCTATTTACATAAAACGGTACCGCCCCCAATGCTGAACTTCCGGGAGAAATTCCCAAGACTACTCTAGTGAGCAAAGACTGGTCCGTTAGTGCTGCAAGAGGGCGCACTATATGGCCAACGCGTACACAAACCAATATCGACTAGAGTAGTCTTGGGCCAAGACTAGCAAGTCCGTTGCATCCGGTTATTTTGGTCATCAGATGAGACACTAGAGGGCGCACGCGTACGTCGCAAGCCAAAACTGATAAATATCGCTTCCCGCAAGGTCCAAATGCTGTTAGAAAATGGCTGTTTGTGTGGCGGTGATAGCAAGAGAGGTATTTTTCTCTTGTTGGTACAGGCATGTAGATTAATTACCGGTACTTTGATTTGTTTTGAAATCGAAGGAGTGGGCCCGGCCGGGGCGGAGCAGATCGGTGCGAGCCGCGCGGCGCGCGGTGGGCCGAGAGGCCGCGCCAGCAGCAGGAGGGCCAGGGCAAAAGGGGTGGTGACGGTGAAATGGGGGGTGCAGTTTGTGAAAGTCGAACCCTCCGGATCTTTGTCAAAAATGGCTATTTAACGAACAGGAAGTACCTAGTTTGACTTCTAAATACGCTAGTTACATACCTTTTACCGCCATGTACGGCCGTAATTTTTGTAAACAAGTAATTTTTCCATGATAAAGCAGTGCAGTGATAATACACCAACCTTTTTGCTTAATATAAATACAATGTATTGCACATCCGAATTTGGAGATTGAAAATCCTTCGTTTTCTTCTCATTTAAATTCCTACAGATGGGTGCAATTTTGGACAGAAAAAAAATTGTGGTGTTTGTTAACTTTACTATTAACAGTTTGATTTAAGTAAGTTTTCTCGCGTGAACTCAGGAAATTTTTGGTCATCACAAAATGATACAATGGGCATTTAAAGGCACATATGCAGGCTCGTCAGCAATCCGCGTGCGCAATTCGTGCCACAAAATACGCAGCTCCGTGTAGCAAAGGCATGGAGCTGCGTATTTTGTAGCACGAATCCTTACGCACTGCGTAAGCTCGCTTGCACAACTTTTTATTGTGTAAGCTGCGCAACATTCCTGTGATAATTACCTACATGTACAAGCCTATGGGGGCGTATGCCATGTCCAAAAATTGCGCAAGCTACGCAATTTTTCGTGAAATCGGCTGTTGGTCACATTCTAAATTCTTTACATTTTTCATTTCTACTATTTTTTTCCCACAGAACTACCCACTCTACATCAATACAATCCCGACCGAGAATGAACTCAAGTTCCACTACACAGTCCACACGTGTCTCGACGTCATCGAAGAAAAGGTGTCCAACGTTGGCAAAAGTGTGAACGACCTACGGGAGTTGTACCTGGGTCTCTTGTACCCGACCGAGGACTACAAAGTGTATGGCTATGTGACTAACACTAAAGTCAAGTTTGTCATTGTGGTGGAGTCCTCAAATATGCAGCTCAGAGACAATGAGATCAGAAATGTGAGTCAGACTTGGCATACCATAGGAAACAACGGTCTTACTTAGGCCTTGACATTGTGAACATTATGGTCATTCTGTGTCAAAACGGCCAATATTGAGATGCCTCGTACACGACACCTCTCAGATTTTGCTGACAATTTGTTAAAAAAATACCAAGAAAAACACATTTCAACGGGGAGAACTAATTGGATTGAGACAGGGATTTTTGCAGAAATTATGCACCTCCCTCTCAATTAATCTGATGCAGACTGTAGAATCTTGCAATCTGGGAAAACCAAATTTTAGTTCCCTATCACTATTAGAAAAGAAGTTATGGGGCTCCAAAGATGGTACGAATTCCATTGAGCAAATTACGTAAAAATTTCAAAAAGGGGCCTGGCACTTAAAGTTTCAGCACTGGCACTCAATCATTCCATACATGTACTATGGAATGACCCTTTTATCTGAAGTTCAAAGGGCACTGAGGCCAACTTTGCTCCAAACTGCCAAATGTGTACTTGGTATTGGTGTATACATACAAACCTCATGAAATTTAGGAGGATGGAGCATGCTGGCCAAGTTGGCCCCATCAAGAAGTGAATACATGTTATCTTGAAGGGGCATCAGGGCCAACTCGGCAGGGCATGTGCCCCAGTTAATGTCAAGGCCTGCCTATTCATTTTCAGGTAGGTCTAATCTTCTCATGCAACACTGGGGTGAAAAGTTGCCATAATCTAGCATAACGTTTTTCTTGTCGACTCATGAAGTAAAATTCGACGTCACAGCAAATGATATGATGGGCCTTGAAGCATAATTTATTGGTTCTTCAACATATCTTTATACGTCAGATGTTCAAGACACTACACAATGCCTATGTGGACATGCTGTGCAATCCCTTCTACACACCAGGAGAAAATATCAAATCCAAGTAAGTAGAGTGTACATGGAGTCCTGAATTATTGAAGTCAGGGCCATCACAAGTCCTCACAAGTCCGTAAAAATCTGTAGTCAAGTGGGTTATAGTATACAAATATTGACTGCAATGAGGGGCATGGTTAAGATTATAGGCCCAAGGTGATCTCGAAGCCATGACTATGCCCCGAGGCGGAAGCCCCAAGTTTTCACCTATGATTGCGAGTCAATCTTAACCATGACCCGAATAAACAGCAGTCAATATTTGTTTTATATACCGAATGTGTAGCTTTTTGTTATCTGGTTGGTTAAAAGTAACGATACATCAAACAGTCATGACAGTGGTCTTTCGAGTTTCGATTTCGGAAGCTGGTCTACGGCGGAATAGTTGTATATTTACAGCAAACATTTGTAGCATAATCACCTGGCACTTTAGTAGCACATTTCACCTGACACAGTTTTCACTGTAGGCCACTTCTCTTACTTTCTTAAGGACTTCATCATCTACGACAGACGTCGAGATTCCGCCATTACCGTCCTGATTATTGTTTACGTGAAGCGCCCAGCTGCATAGTTGGTGCACAGCTATGCTAACACATGTAATGCGCGTGTCCGGAACCCGCTAAATGACTATGCCCGGGGCATGGCAAAGACTATTGCCCGGTGGGCATATACGCGCCGGGTCTAGCCGATTCAATTCCCCCACTTTTAACCAATCAGATGACAGGAATCTGCGCATGAGGTATATAAATCAAATTTTTTCCTTTTTCATTACACAGCGCTAGCTGGCTGAACTGACCTATTATTTTGCATGCACTGGTATGGTCCAAGCAGTGGCGTCAATGTGCAGACATACATTGTGTTAGGATGAATATACACCATACTTGCATGTGGGGTGAATGTCTAGACTGTGCAAAATACATGTTTAGGGATTTGTTTAAAACTGTTGGCCACGGATGGTATCCATTTGTCAATGAAATTTAATATTGGTGAACATACAAATCCTGTATGTTATTTATTACTTCTGATGAATTTTTCTTTCCATCTCAGAACATTTGACTACACTGTCATGCAGATGATGATACAGGATTGATGTTACAATGTAGTTTCAACCAGCTGCAAAATGACTTTAGGGAGTCCAACATACATCTTATGCTTTTGATGTTTGCAAAAATTATTCCAAGCTGTACCTACAGTTTGAGCTTCAATTGACCAATCCAGTAAGCCCCACCCATGTAGAAATGCGTCTAGCAACATCAATGTCTAACCGTTTGTAAATATTCTACATTTAGAAATTGCACAGACATTTCTTTAAACAATTTTGTTAACTTGGAAAATCCATTTTTATAAATGCATCCAAATGTCACACTTTGGCTCCCGTTTTTATGGAAATACCGCCTATTGAGGGCTTTTAAACAGGTAACGAGCAACCATACATGCAAGAACCCTGTTTTGTTTGAGGTCATTACACCGGTACCTTCACAAAGAACACCAAATAAACCGACAATTTTGTACAAAGTGTGTAACTTAAAGGCAGTATACATCATTGGTAATCTCGAAAATCAGAAATGTTCACAGATTTACGCCGAACTTACACAATATAAACATGATGACCGTAGAAAACTTCCCCTGAAATGGTTTTGTCTGAGGTGCTTTAGTCTTTGAGAAATGAGTAAAACAATTAGTTTTCGTCTCATGAGACGAAAATTCAATTCGCCCCAAAACCATTTCGCCCAAGTGCCATTTCGCCCCAAACCACTTCGCCCGAGTGCCATTTCGCCCCAAATTACTTCGTCCAAACACTACATCGCCCAAATGCCACTTCGCCACAAAACCACTTCGTGCACAGGTCATGGTTCAGGGCGAAATGGTTCAGGGCGAAGTGGTTTTGGGGCGAAATTACTGCAAACCCTTTTTTGACTGTTTTCTCAAAAGTTAGACGAAGTACGGAGCTGGTTTTTGCTCAGGTTGGTTTTAATCATGCATATCTTCAATCACACAGGAGGATAAAACTATTTGTAAAAGTTTACCAATCATGTATACTATCTTTAACAATTCACATTTATTCCTCACATTTTATACTGCATTACCCTTGAGGGGAAAGACATTGTGCTAAAACAAGTGCACCTCTTACATTGTTAAATACAGAGAATATGACCTGCTGAAAAACAGGAAACGTACTTCACAAAGAATGGCAATTGCAGAGCTGCCATTTTGTCTAAAACTGGGTAAAGGACGACTTTCAGGCCTTGCAATAACCCACGGCAAATTGCCATCGGTGCCCTATGCTTTTGCCATGTCGACCTTAAAAAGTTCTATCACAAATTTTCCTCATTCAGGTGCCCTTTTCTAAGAGAAAATTGCCGTGCCCTTTTGAAAATGAACTTCTTTGTGCATTCCTATGTCAACACGCGAAAAAAAGTCATCACTGCAATGCTATTTTTTGTGCAAGATCATATTTGCTTTTCAGTGGGTCTTGATTTTTGTATCAAAATAATGTACAAGTTGCACTTGTTTAGCATAATGTTTGTTCCCAGCAGTTATCAAATGTGTATATTACACATTTCATAACTGTTTCTTAGTAATTGGGGATTCCTTATCCTCTGTAACCGAGTATTATTGAAGTTGTTAAATGAATTGCCTGTAAAAATGCTAATTTAATAAACTGAAAAGGGGTAAAGTTGTGTATTTTTTTAAAAACTTTTTTTTGCTTTTCCCTATTTAAAGAGAAAAAAAAATGTTTGGCTTGAACATTTGTATCAAGATACATGTACTTCACATATGCCAGCAAATTTTTATTGTCTATTAAAACTGAATGAAAAATATCTCCTACACTATCCTAAACTTTAAAGGTCTGTTTTTATTAGGACTGGATTGAGAGTGTTAATGGAAAGCTGGCTTAAAAACAGACTATGCTAGCTCTGACATTACCAGTATTAGATGGGATAACTTTACCATATAAATTTAGTGATATCACAAGTTCCGACCCATCTATTTACCTGGAAAGCTTTCACTCTACCCGAGAATTTTAGGCAATTTCCTTTTGAAATACACTAGATTTAGTGGCCTCGCAATGCAATCCCAGCACATTTTTTTAATTAATGGGATTAGATATAGTGGTACACTCTTGGGGTGAAAATTAAAAAATAAAATATTGATCAAAACATATTTGACATTCTTTACTATGCTTATGACTTTGAATCTTCGGAAAGCCATCATCCTTGTTTATTTTATTTTTTACAAATTTTCAAGCGTCACCCGCTTGAAAAATGTTAGCTTTCCGAAGATTGTTCAGTTGATCAAGAGGAAAAAATAAAAAGTTGCATGTTTCATCTCTGAAAACCAGGAAAGCATGCAAGTTTTCGTGGCTTTATCGCCATCTCTTACATGTGTACAGGTGCTACCGTACATAATTATACTGAATTTTTTAAATCACCATCTACCCAAAAAAACATAAAAAACATGTGATACTATTTGAACAAATAGTTTTTTTAATAGGCCAAATGTGTGGCCACATGCAGCCAAAACTTGTTTTCGTGACAAACTTTTTTGGTATCATTTTTCTGTCGACAGAGGAAAATTCCCTTACCCCTCCCCTTCCCCCACACTCCAAAATAAAAAATAAAAATCGGGCAGAAAAACAACTTGCTTCTCATTAAAAAAAAACACAGTAACTGCCCCCTTCACCCAATAAATGTTGAGGGGTTCATCAAATAATTGATGCACCCATATAGACCAATACTTTAACAAAGGTCTCCTTCTCTGTATATCCGCCACAGCTGGGGGGCGTCCATTGCATGGATTGTGCATTTTGTGTTGCTGTTAGAACAAAAAGCACTCATCCATTACATGCACGCGATGCTTCGCGTACACAATCCTATAAAGACGCGCAACTTGTTCTAAGTAAACAAATGCAGCAACAGCAAAAAAAAAACAGTTCATTCAGTGGAAGCCCCCCAGCTATGATGGATATAAAGAAAAGGAGTCCTCAGCTCTCGGATTGGTGTATACACACAAGGCATGCATTTTAACAAGTGGAAACTATTGTATTCCTGCTTTTTTGTTTCACTTTGTTTTACCTGTACCTGCTATGTTCCCCTACTGGACCGTTTCCCACGGCATAGGTAAACATTTTCTCAGTAAGGGGAATACCTCATGTAACGCCTTGGTCTGTAAAGGAGAAAAGAAATAAGGGGTATTAGTTCAAAATATATTAACACTCATCAGTTTGCTATAGCATTGTGTGAAGAAAATCACATACTATAGCCGTGTCTGCATTGGACTTGTTTTTTGGAAAGTTTTACCGAGACGATGGTAAAATGAAAAATTGCTAAATTTTACTGCTGTCAGCATTTGGAATTTTGGACACAGTAAAATTTCACCGAGACTGTGGGAGAGCATGTGCAGTGTACTGTCCCTTCGCAGTTTAGCCTTCACGGCCCGGACGTACGCTTCCAGAGCGCTTTTACCGACTCGCTGTGTCCGCATTGGAAAAAGTTCCCTGGTCAATTTTCCTGGGCAGAAGTTGGCCAGGAAAAGTAACCGCTGGACTCAGGAAATGTTAATGAAGAAAACGTCCTAGGCTGTCCGCATTGGACTTAAAATGGTAAAGTACCCATCGTCTCAGAACGTTTTCCCAACAAAAGTGCAACGAGGACAGGCCTTATGCCAGTTCGCAGAAACACACTGTTATGCAATACAGTTCAGGTGGTGCTACCACAAAGCCAATGAGCATATTCATGCAGCTGTCACATCAGGGCCCAATTTCATAGAGCTGCTTAACAGCCTTTTCTCTTAACCGAGCAGCAGGCTATTTCATAGACTAAGACATCGTTAACGCTAAGCAACTGAAAACGTGCCTTAACTGTAGAGCCAAACTTTGCTTAAGACAGTGACGCAACAATAGCCATCTCCAAGGATGTGCATGCTTAACTACGTCGCGACCATGAAATAGCACTTAACTCGTCTGCTAAAGTAAGCGCAGCTTATGCTTAAGCAGTGCTATGAAATTGGCCCCAAATTTTTTTTTTTCTTCATGAAAAAAACTTATGCAGTGTGTGGAATACTTTAAATTCAGTTTATGCAATTTGTCCCTTTTACAGATGAACAAAATCTGAATTTTTACTTCTCTCAAGAGATCAAGTTTGGTTTTTTTTCTTTCTCTAAGACTGGAACGATTTTTCTCTTTTACAAATGCAAAAGTTCAAATTATGTAACTTAGCACAAGTCTTCTTGATTTGGATAAGTAACAGAGGCCTAAAAAAAGCCTGCAACAAGCATCACTGCCAATTATTTCTGGAGTTTCCTGGCCTGAAAAAAGTGCAGACACTAGTTTGTGGGATCTTAGATAAAGAATTTAAGATTTTGTTTTTTCTGCCTTTTTTTGTTGCATGTATGTAATGCGAATGAGTTATGTAAGTAACCAATATTTGTTTTTTCTCCTGAAGATAAGCTTTGGGCACTTACCACTCTGCAATCTATTACAGTCCATCCCGATTTCATGAGAACATCGTCTGGACCTAGATTTTTTCTTTTTTGTTTCTTTTTATTTTTTTATGTGTAATTTTTAAAACTTTTTTTTTAAGTTTTTTTTTTTACTTTTTTTAAAATCTTACTTTTTTTATCTTTTTTTATAAAGTAAATTACCTTGGTGCAAAGGAATGAGAAAATAGTTAAAACAAAAACAAATTAGGCACAAGATTTAGATTAATATTTGAGATCCTGTGAGAGAAAAATTCACAATGTACAAGAAAGAGTGGCACGTGGCACAATAACTGCACATTGTAGCTATACAACTCTGATAAGCTCACCTCACACAGAGCACGAAAGTTAACAGACAGTACATGTAAGTTATGCAAAGGTTCTAACTGAATGCAACATGTACGATCATGTATCCTTGTCGCAATAAGCCAGTTCGGAGTTTCGACTGCGCATGCCTCGTGACCGATAGTTTGAGATAAACAAGCTATGCCGACCGCTGTTGTTTATCTCAAATGACCTTTGAAACAATCCCATAGTTCCTTGCGCGCGTGAGACTCCGAACTGGCTTATTGATTCTATGGGTAATATTTCAAAACATTTCCAAAAAGTTTCCTTCAAGAATCTATCAAACAATACATTCACATGCTACACTGTGTGGACATTTCAGACATACCCTTCCCAAAAGAAATGCAATTTTCGTAAAATATTAATTTTTGATCGAACAAACGTTTCTTGAATGCAGTGAACTTGTGGATAACAAGGCACTTGGAATCTCTTTTGAAACGGTTCCACTTCAGATCCAAGTGGACCTGTTAGAACGATGAAATGTGACATTTCAAGGTTTTGGAAGAATCCTGCAGTTAAGGGTTCTCATAAAACCCATTCTGTTGAGATTTCAACCTGATTTATCCTACATGTGAAGAGCTGACCTTTAGAGTCGCGCATCTCCTAAACAGCTCCAGAAGGAACTAGACTGTCAAAGTGAATACGTCATCTTTTGTTGGTTGCCTAGGCAATGCATAGTTCCGAGATTGCCCAGTTAACCCCGCCCCTTAGATATTGTTGCTATGTGCTCACAAGCCATTGCAAAAAAATGGCGACACAACGTACAAAGCAACGGGACTCGGCATGGAAAGCACAGATTCATTGGAGAAAACTCAAAGGTATTTATGTTTTATGGTCGACAGTTACCGTAGCACACACTGAGCGAAGGGCTAGTAATGCAGGGTGCCATATATTTATAAAAATGCGCTTTCCTACCTTTGAACAGTGAATCGCCCGACATTGAAACCAAAATTCACCCGGTCACTGGCGCATACAACATACAAACTGTATGGGCAGAAAATTGCGTGATTGTGTAATGATTGCATCACTTTGACCTACGTGGGCGCCGTCTGCTAGCTCTGTTGTGATTGGTCGGCAGGTTCGGCTTGATTGACAGGTCGGAACTATGCATTGGCTCTAAACTAAAAATCACTGAACTGCGTCTCTGTGGTTTTCAGTGGTACTTTTTTTCGACGGCCAATTGCCACGGCAACACACGTCACACTTCAGCTGTCTCTTCAGAGTAGAGCACCCTGCTTCTGTGGCTGTTATGGAGGGTGATGCAGTCAGCCTTGCCACAAGGTGTTCATACACTTTACTGACCGATAATTTATGTTGCATCTCTCGGCCTCCTCGATCTTTCGGTTATAGTACGGTTTGCGTTTACTTTTATTTGAACCGTATACTTCTGCTAGTGATTGTATTATACTTGCTAAACATTCTTGGAATTTTACATCATCTCACAAACAAACATTTCAAGCACTCGCTTTTATTCTGAATGCACTCACACGTAAACCATTCCAGTCAGATCATAGTCATCACATTTCCCATAATTTGATTTCAGTGACTCAAATCAGATTAGATTAATTACCTGAATCTCCGTGGTCTGTAGCCACCATAGGCATTAGCGTAAGGATTGTAGCCACCTCTGTATACCGATCTGCCGACGCCGCGAAACCGTGCACGGCTGGGCCGGTCGGTGGTAGAGATGCCTGGACGATTGGTACGCTTGGGATTAACCTGTGCAGAAATAAAGTCAGTGTACGTAATGAAAAGCTCACTTTATTGGTCTGTTGCAGTGAAACGTTCTAGAACTTGCCTATAGAGGCCACTGGATAAAGAGGCCACCTGCTTGTAGTGGCCTCCCATCTTTGGCCCAAATGGCATGCATATAATCAGGCATGCAACTTTGTCATTACAACAAAAAAACAAAGAGGAAAATGTTAAAAATCTCCAACTTTGTACAGTGTTTTTTAATTTTTAATAGGACAGATGAGGAAACAAAAAATAGGAAATCAGCTGATCAGCTGAAAAGTTGCATGACTGTATGCCTTTTTGGAGTCGACTCAAGATTCCAAAAAAGAATTGCGATTCCATTTTTCACGGGAAAACATTAACTACATTTGCGTGTACATGTACATTAACAATGCTACAAATAGTGGCACAGAGTGGCACCAAACATCCATAAAACCAGCCTGTGGAAATTATCAGATGCTCCATACCCTTGCAGAAGTTGAGTGTTTTAGCTTTAAAAATCTGGAATCGCGAATCAATTGTCGTCAATTCTGGTATATTATAATGCTAATGCAACCTTTATAAAGTGGCCACCTGTTTATAGTGGAAAATATTTTGGGTGGCCACTATAGACAAGTGGGAATACCACACTGTCAGACTGTATTCAACTTTGCACATAAGCTTGTTCTAACTGTGAGGTGTAATAGGACATACTATTTGTACACTATTTGCAATACCTTAATCTGTCTTCCTTTGAACAGTGAATCATCCAGGGCCAGGGCAGTCTGTATCATATCCTTATCAGAAAACTCAACATAGGCAAATCTGAGAGAAATGATACAAGATGGAAATTAAACAACTACAAACACTACTCACAATAAGTTAGGGATATTGTGGGGTGTACGCATATATTTTATTGAGGGTATGCATTCCGCTTGAATGATTTTGTACATAATTAGACAATTGTATATAAGCATTACAGACACGCCTTGTCACAGGAATAGGTGAAAACAGTTATCTGAAAAGAAAATAAATTCCAAAATTGGCAACATACCAATGTGTCTAACTTATAGGCTGGATTCACACAGCTTTTTTGCAAGTAAATTTGATGTGTGCCGCTTTCGGTGTTGAGAGAATTTGGGAGAAACAACATACTGAAAATCACAAGGAAATAATTTACAAGTCGGACGTCACATAAGCCCTCTTGCACTAAGCCTATGGGACAACTCAGAAATATTCTAAGTTTTTCGTAGTAAATTCTTCATATTTTTTCCCCTCCAAATTTTGGTTTCTTAATTAGATTTGCACTTATTGATGTATAATAAATAATTTTAAGGCAAAATTAGTGACGTCCGAGTACTAAATTCTTACCAATGGGTCATTCCATGAAGTTGAGGAACAAAGTGCGACATTTCTTCATTTCCACAAAAATGGTCAATAAGAGAGCAATGAATCACCATTTATATAACGATGTTGCATGATGTGGTGGCTTACACTGTTTGGGGGAAATTTGGGAGTCTTCAGTGTTGACAAAGTGCTGCCATTTTGAATTATTTAACAAAGTGGTGGTTGTGGATGTAACACGGAAACCATGTGAGTTCAACTGCTTTTACACAAACCACAAATGTTTTCATGTTGAATTTGAAATTAACACAGTTCTCAAAATAAACAATTCTTTTTAATATGAATTTGGAGGATTCTAGCTTAAATTTCTGTGTGATTCAAGAAAATCTGCCAAAAAGCACTAATTGTACATTTGAACAAAATTATATTTAGTTGACATCTAAATTTAAATCCATGAGGATTTTGTTACAAGTAATGAATGTTTAAAATTTCCCTCATCCAACAGCTTGAATTTCTGAATAGTATTGATTCATGGCCCGATGGGGTTATCAAGGGCAAAAAAAAAAAGTAAAACTGGTTGTGGATGTAACACGAAAACCGCGTTATTCAACTTCATGGAAAGACCCCAATTGATCACAGAATCACAAAAACACTTTCCGCCCAAGTAAGTTGATACTGTGGTTTCAAGTTCGTCGTTTCACTCCAAATTCCCTCCACACCGCTTTTTCTCAAAGAGTCAAAGTGACTGATGCACATCAAATTTATGTGCGAAAAGGCTCAATGTGAATCCAGCCTAAGCATTGATCCTAGGATATGAAATTTACTTCCACAGTGACAAGACATAGCAGCAACATTTTTTACAATTTATTTTTAGTAGTAATTTTATTTTATTTTTATTAAAATTCAACCCTACGTGTGTAACTCCCTAATTAAGGTGTATGCCAAATTGTATTGATTTTAGAGGATTGAGAAGTGTTAAGGTGTATTTCCATTTTTCATCCATTTTGTGCCCGTGTTGCGTTTGAATTGCTCCATAGACCGATACCGACGGACGAGCGCAGCGCATGCAAGACGGATGAAAAACGGACTTATGGGGCGTTATGTTGCCAGAAAGCTACCGGCAGCGGCTTTTGGGCCAAAACTAGACGCTTCTTAAGCCGCTGTGAGTAGCACATCGTAGTGGGAATGTTAAAACAAAATTTCACTTGCACAAAACAATTTTTTTCTTTATTGAACCATGCATTGGACAATTGGAACTCCATTTGAGTAAGGTTTTTTCTGGTCAAATGGTCGATTAAAATTTCGGAACATTGCAAATCCTCTATAACAGATAATCTACCAGAAAAGTTACCATTTATGAAACTTACCCTTTGGGATGCCCAGTGAATTTATCACAGAGAATCGTTACTCTGTTGATTGAGCCACAGCCGTGGAAGTGCGCCTCTAATTCTTCTGCTGTTGTGGAATAATCAACCTGTACAAATACAACCAACATTAAACTTTTTCCCTCAACTTCTACACTTTATAACCAGCGCTGTAAGACGAGTCCAGACTCGAGTCCCGCATTTCAAGAAGTCAGATTCGGATGGTTAGGACTCTGAGATTTGAGCCTAGTCCATCTGAGTGTGTGAAAAAACTTCACGTATTATTACGAGCGGCAAAATTTATTTAGTGGCCATCCAAACTTGTGAACATTTTAACGGTTTGTGATTATTAATGAAATGTGCCCCATTAAACACCAACTTACATTGCCAACGTAGACTGATCTATTGTCCACCTCTTGTTTGTCTTCAAGTGACAGCGGCGTGGCATGTCCAGCAGACGGTGGTGAGCTCAGGTTCATCTGTTTCTCTACTTCACTCTGCATCTCCTTCAGCTTTTCTGCTTCTTCTTCCATCTCACGCACTCGGGCCTTGATGGCTTCAAGTTCCTGCATGTAGCATTGTATGAAGGCATTACAAGATTTCATTACATAGACACAGCTTGGGAGTAAAGTAGTAAAGCTTTTGTAAGATGTGATTTCAATTTCATCACAATGAAAACAGCAAGTAATCTATGACAGATACCAGAGCAGGTTATTGCCTTAAGCAGCCCTCAGGTCGACCTTGCGACGACACAAACCAGTCAGCTATGCCTGAACTATGGCGTATGCCCGTCGGCATCAAATTAGTTGGCGATTGTTTTGAGACCTGTGTGTAGCTCCAACGACAATAGGCATCAAACAGCGCTAAAAAAATATCAACAATCGCAAGAGTAGAACATGTTCAACTTTTGGGACATGATTGTGGGGTGAAATTGTGGGGCAAAATATCGACCCTTCGTGTGATAATAACAAGGCAGTTTGCTCCAAAGTCAAAAGTACGAGAGGTCATTGCAAGGGCTTCGTTTGAGCGTGTACTCGAGTACATGTTAACACGAGTACATGTATACTCCTGCGTGCATGAATGTCAGTGAGAGAGGACATTTATGCAAATCGTGAAGATTCTTCACAGAAAATGGCGTCACAACGTAAGCATAGTGAGCTGTGAGAGTTGTTTTCTCCAACTGTTTAACCGTCTCAAGCAGTGATCGTAAGTACCAGAAGAAGGCACTAGAATGATCTCTGGGAAGTCTAGAATGCAGGAGGTGCATGTTCGGCCAGGTTGGAAGTCTATTTGGTTGTTTTTGGGGGCAGTTTCTGGAACGCATCGTTCGGCAAAAAGCGCCGTAAATTTAAACATGTTAAAGTTCTGCATACGCGTATATGTATTGCCCGAGTCGTTATTGCCCGAGTTCCATAGACTTAAAGCCGGCTGTACACCTTGCGTTCCGACTCCGTTGCGATTGCACAGACACGCCAAAATTCGAGCATGCTCGAAATTCTGCGATTGCGTTGCGACGGACACGTACACAAAATTGTGCATACATCGCCATTGGAAAGCATCGCAAAACCATGCAGTACACCTTCATGACCTTGTGTTGTGATGCGACTGCACAACATGCGCTATCGTGATCGGATCACGGACGAAACGCAAGGTGTACGGCTGGCTTAAAACACAGCATCTCAGTGGCGACCAGTGAAGGGAAATCATAGTACCCACTTCAAAACCAAGCATGCCCACTCAAAATACAAATTCAGCTTATTCACCCCTTTTAAAATTTAAAAATACTAACGGCATCTTCGCCAGTTTCATCTGCTCCGGGCGACTGAAGTACAGCAGAAGCTTCATCATCAGGACCTGTAAGTAGACCGTCTTCTCCCTGGTCTTCAAGATAAGAGCCGTCCAGATTAGCAATAGCAGCCATCTTGTTAACTTTAGTATGACAAAAAGCACATCGTTAAAAATCATTAAAACATTCTGAAATTACGTTTGTTCTAAATATGCTTTCGGTCCATAAATCTCAAACTAAAATTTTTCCTTTTTATACAATAAAGTTCCCATACTTACGCTGTTAGACGACGATGTTGCTGGCTTGAACACCAACAAGTTCTTGCTTTCCTGATCCTCGTTGTACTTGTACGTACATGTACGTACGAAGCTTTTTGTTATGCGCGTCAGTACAGTACCGTCTGCTTTGCGCTTGCTTGTTAACGAACAAAACTGTTGAGGGCGCTGTGCATTTCGCGCAAAACACTAGACTGGCTTCCGGACATCATATTTCCATTTTGGGCGCAGTGATTTTTAGACTGGTTCCTGTCCACATATTCCACACAGGAGAATATAAGGACAGGTAAAGAGCGCTTTAGTTTGATCTGTAATTGGTCGTCTTTGCGCGTGCGCATTGTGTTTTTTATATTTAAAAATTGGCCAAGCCCTTTGTTTTAGGCAATGTACTTTATTTACATAATTGGATATGTTCGACACGCACGGCCAATTTACAAATGTCAATGCAAAATCTGCGCACTTACTAAAAAATAAAAAATAATAATAACCACATGACTGGCAGAATTCTGCCCGTCATGGCTGCCCCTTACCGATCCCTATATTTTCGCAATAAGCGAACCAATCTAAGTGATTTTTAGTTTGGAGCCAATTGCCTAGGCAACCAACAAAAGGTGACGTATTCACTTCGGTAGTCTATACACCAATGCAATCCGAGCTGGAAAGTCATGGTCCGTGTACGTCCGCCGTAGCTAGCTGGGGGCCATCCAGTGTTACATTATGTTGTCACTTCGAACAATTTTGCGCGTTTATTTGCTTGCGAAGCCTGTGTACGCGTACGCGTTGTGCGCTGTTCGATTTAACAACAAGACAAAGCGCCCAGTGCATGGGAGTGGATGGCCCCCAGTAATGGCGGATTTGCAGGGAAGGAGTCCTTAGCAACCGGATTCGTGTATAGACGTAACAAACGCAGAGAGTACCGCAAACTAGCAACGCAAACAGTATAAACGCAGACAGTCGGCAAAGTTGAACCATGGAGGAATTCTTCCTGAATGGTTAAACCGAGTTTAACTTTGCCGATTGTTTCCGTCAGTGTTTGCGTCTAGTTTGCATGAGCGCGTTACGATTATATGGAAACTAGGCTTATAAAGGCACGTAGGCTCGTCAGGAATGCGGGCACGCCAAATTCATGCCACGAAATACGCAGCTCCATGCCTTTGCTAGGGAGCTGCGTATTTCGTGGCACGAATTTGGCCTGGTCTGCTGGAAAATTGTTTTAAAGTCCGTTTACAAGAAAAATACGTGACCTCGTGGTCACGTGTCGTATACAATTTTGCCCAATGAGGGGTAAAATAGATTAGCCCGTCGCAGCACCGGGACGATGGGTACGAGCGAAGTGTGTACAAGCTAGACTGGTTCCCGCTCCACATATTCCACATACAACGACTGAATATTAAATTCAGTCTTACTTGTCAAACAATTTTTGGTCCGGGTACCAGACTACCACTGAACTATATGTGGACTGGAAACCAGTCTAACGAAGTCCAAGATAAAATCATGATGTTCTATCATGACCAGGGGCCAATTTCATAAAGCATGTTAGCAGAAATTTTTGCTTAATCAAAAATTTGTTTGCTTTATAAAAATGGGTCAATAATCGAAATTGCATGTCAACTTGTGTTTTTCACAAGAATATCTGCTATTCTTGCTAAAAACACAAGTTGAAGTACAATTTTGTTTATTAACCCATTTTTATAAAGCACACAAAGTTTTGATTAAGCAACAATTTCTGCTAACATGCTTTATGAAATTGGCCCCATATCATTTCACGCATTAACAAAACAAAAATAGCCAAAACAATGAAATCAATGATATTTACAATTTTTATTTTACAATTTTGTTTTATGTGACGCCAAACCTGAATAAATGTTCGGACTTTTTGAAAACCCTTTGTGTTTGTTTTATATTAGATTCTCATGCCATATGCTTTCTAATTGTGCATTTTCGTACATAATGCCATAGGCATTGAAATTCTATCAATTTTACTAATCTACATTGCAATTTTTGTTTTAAAATACATGTAGATACATCATTTCATGTTCCTCAAACAAAATGTTTGAGGAATTGTTTTTGTACAGGCACTAATTATTTGAACTTATAGGTTTATTGAAACCTTTTGCTATCAGATATTGCATGTTTACATTACTAGTAGACACAGCCATAAATTGAAAGGGAAAATCTCGAACAAATTATTGTATACCTCCACAAAGCCCAATATTCCTTTATACATAAATTAAACAGCCTCTCTATAAATTTTAATTTAGCGCAGTACATGTACAGATTAATTATTCCCCTCCCATTTTACACAATATTGAATGTACCTAAATTTCATTTTCTTTAAAATAACATGCACCATGATTTCAAACCATGGTTCATTTTTATTAAAGTTAATTAAAAACAAAAGTGCGTAATTCGGAACTTTCGCTTTTTGATATTAAACCCTAACCTGTTAACCATCCCAGGCACCACGCCCATAAAATGACACGGAAGCACCAATGGACTCATCCGAGAGGCAGTTTTCTATTATTCTTATTTAGCAACCCAGCCAACCCCCTTGGGGCTGATCCTCTGCAAGGTTATTGATTGTAAACATCTTTTCTTTACATTCTGTCACTGGGGAGTGGTAACATGGGTGTATTTACACACCGAATATTGCACTATGGCTAACATCAAAGGACATACGTTTGTACACAAACATATGGGATCTTGGCCTGTGGCCCAGATTCTCAGGGTCGGCCAGACTCAGGGATGAAGTCAACATTAAAGGTGACTGCAGAATCTGAAACTAGGCTTTTCGAGGATTACATGAAGTTTCAGCAAAATTAACCCTCGGGTTTTTTTGTAATTACATTTTTTTTAAAGTGCCTCTTGGATGAGCACCTTGGTCGCTCGGAGGGTTAAAGGAGTGTGTTGCGATTTTTTTCTCTCCATAAAATGGATTTCGTTTTAACCTAAGAATCATATAAAATACCTTCTTAACATGCTATCAATGAGAAGAAAACAGGATTTTTTAAAAAATCAACAATTTGGATTTGAAAGCAAAAAGTTGGTGTAATACTTTTGGTGTGACGTCAATTGCCATGGTAATTGGGTCTGAACATTTTTCTGGTAATCTGAAACGTCCATTAATAAAGCGCAGGGAAACAGACAGTTCATTGGTTTTAGTGTAGATCCAGTAACCTTGGCAACACACAAAGGATAACGTCTTCACTTTAGTGGTCTATTACATCGTAATTAGTTTACAAAACATCGGTGGTTTTTTTAACGATATCATTTAAAGTATACGGACTGAGAATGCGAAATTTCAGAATGGTAATGAGAAAAATTTGACAAATGATATAGTATCAAAATACCCATGGGAAAATTGAGGGGGAGTGGGGGAGTTTTTAAAAATGTGATCCAGACATGCTCTTTCAAAAATAGATTTGAAACCATCGTATTTGTGCAAGCACATAATTAATACACCCCTGTATACATGTTTTGCTGTCAGGATTACTGTCTATTTTCACACTAAATAAATAAAAACCCAATACATGTACCATAAATAATTAGCCATATGTAAACCTAAACTACATGTACCTGTGCACATTTTTCACAATGTGTGTGGGTCATGGTGACTTAATTAAATCTCTTTCCTCTTTACCATGGAAACCTTCCCTGTATGTCTGCCATAGCTGGGACGCCGTCAGTGCATGAACTACATGCGTTATGTGATGATGCTCATTGTGTCGTCACTTCAAACAATTTTGAGTGAAACGATGCACTGAAAACATGTCTAAGCTAATTCTGTGGTGTTCGGTGTATTATTGTTTCACGCCAAATTCCTTCCACAGAATTAGTTTGGACGGAAAGTGTTTTCTTAATTCAGTGATTTCCGGTGCATCATTTCACTCAAAATTTCTTCCACACTGCTTTTTCTTAAAGCGACATGCATGGCAATCATGCGCAGAGGCACAGTGTGAATTTGTGTGTGCGAAGAGCGCATTGCGCGCGTCATGGATGCACGATGTTCGATTTACCAGCAACGCAAAACGCACAGTCTATGCACTAGCTGGAAAAAGAGTGTCCCAGCAATGGCGGACGTGTAAGGGGAAGGCGTCCTGGGAATGGTCTATAAAGAGGATCTATTAACATTTGCTCATTCAGCCTTTATTATAAATAGACCCTTCACACGACAGCCAAGTTAGAGGGCAATCTCACTGTGCATCATGCATGGGTTGGTGCCTTGTGCATTTATTTTCACATTATTTAAACAAGAAAATGGTAACCTGCCCCTCAACATGGCTGCCGGTGAAAAAGGTCTATATAATACCAATGCTCTGTGTGGGTCAATGTTTCATGACAGTTCTTTTAAACTGGCATCACCAATACTCGGTTAATGTCTGTGAATACTTTGGCTGGATTCACATGAGACCATTTTGCGCATAATTTTGACACGCGTCGCTTTGAGAAAAAGCGGTGTGGAGGAAATTTTGAAATCACTGAATCACAAAAAACACTTTTCACCTAAGTTTGATAACTATTTTTCCCGTATTAGGACGACCGTTTTGGGTAGAGTGCTTACAGAGACCACTAAAACCACAAAATTGTCGGAAAGAAACTCATGAATTGACACCCATTTTCCCGACCTAATTCTCTGAAAAAAATGTTTTGCGACCTGGACGAAAATGGTCTGTGACCTAATAAAAATGGTTAAGAACCTAATAAAAATGGTTTTTGACCTAATAAAGAGTTTTTGAAGCACTTGGCGTTAGGACGACCGGCTATCGGTCGCCCTAATGCGGTCGGTCGTCCTAATACGCCTTTTGTTACCCATAACCGGTCGACCTAAACGCGAAAAAGCAGGTTGTTAATCGAGGGGTTTTCAGATCATTGTTTCACTCCACACCGCTTTTCCTCAAGTCAAATTTAGTCACAAAAATGCTCAGTGTAAATCCATTCCCTTTAAAATTTACAAAGCTGTACATATGTGTCTAGATACATGTACCTTTTCAATGCTTTTAAATCAGATTTAACGGGACACCCAACATTTTTGGGGACCCATAAATGTTAGAATGAGCCATATCTTTTGATAGAAATGCTATCATGTAAATAGGTATTTCGGTCCAGTTAGTTAGGATGTAACATTCAACAGTTTAGGGCCCAATTTTATAAAACTGTTTAACAGAACCAATAGACCATATCAAATAGCTGCCAACTTGTAGGGAATTTATGTTGTTTAAAACGGTCAACAATGTATGCACAAAATATGCAATCATGCATGAACTCACGAATCAAATAACGTGCCCTACAATATGGCAGCTGTTCGATATGGTCTATACAAAATTCATGCTTTGCAAAAATGGATAAGCAGTCAAAATTGTATGTACATGTACATGTAAACTTGTGGTCTCAACAAAAGTAGCAGAACTGAACCAGTCAATTGTAATACACATAACTGCTAATCAATTTTTGCAAAGCTACGTGTACATCTGCTAAATAGCTTCATGAAACTTGCCCAGTATTAGCCTTAATTTAAAGGGGATAAATTTCTTGTGGTATCAAAGCCATGATAATAACTAATCCTTAAAGTGCGTCCACACTAAAGTGAATTGCGGTACCGCTGAAAGTTTTAATTGAAACTTTTCAACTTTGGGCGTTTGCCGTTAACGGCTACCGTTGTCGTATCTGTGGATGTCCACATTGTGAACGTCGAAAATTGGGTGCGCGCCCAAAATAAAACGGTAGCGGAAAGGCAAAATGCTCCAGTGTGGACCGTACTTTATGACAATCATGATACACGTACAACACTGATACCCTTCAGCCATATTGCCATAATCACTAAGCATAAAATGATCACGAACGAGCACAATGATTTTCTGTGCCTTTTTAAGGCATACATATGTACACAAAATTTGAAAGAACAGCACTATATCCAACTTTGTGCAAGTTGTGTGTATATACAAATTACAACTAACAATCTACTTAATAATTGAAAGACTTCAGCCTTGGTGCCGCTGAAATTGTCTATCGATATATTTTCAAATTGGCTGAAAACTGTGGAAAATCCATGCATGTTTGCAGTGCACCCATGTACTGTTAAAGTACTCACTCATTATTTAAAACCATTTTCAGTTATTGTTTTTGACAACCAAACTTTGGATGAGAGAAAAATAATACAAGCTTTTTTGAGATTCCAACCCAATTTTTCTGTCATACCTAATTTGTTTCATTTCAATGGTGATTAAAGCAATTAACATTCCGAATAGTTTGTTTTTGACAGTAATGTTTCCGCTATAAATAATTGTACATTTCATTACCCAATCATTTACATTCAAAACAGTCAAAAAAAACATCAGACAACATGAAGAATTGCAAGGTAAGTAAAAATTGATACATACCAATACCCACACTGCTATCAAACGGAACGATTTGTTTGTCCAAACGTAACATCTGGTATGGTGCCTGATCACCATTGAAATCACCATTGAAATGACGCAACCAAACTTGGGATGAGAGAAAAATTGTAAGGGCCTTTTGACTCACCGGGCAATGCTCTGCCAGCTGAGCTATAAGACACAGTTGGTATACTCCCTCAGATTTTCCCTATAGACCGAATTTTTCTCTCGGTGTTGCATGGTAGCGCAATTGGGCAAAGTTGCGACGCAACATCTGGTATGGTGCCTGATCACCATTGAAATGAAACGACCAAACTTGGGATGAGAGAAAAATCATAAGTGCCTTATCGGGATTCGAACCCGAGACCTCCGACTCACCGGGAAGATGCTCTTATAGCTCAGCTGGTAGAGCGTCTGCCCGGTGAGTCAGAGGTCTCGGTTTCGAATCCCGATAAGGCCCTTACTAAGTTTGGTTGTTTCATATAAATGGTGATTAAATACCAGATATTGTGTTTGTGGATTTATCACGTTATTGCAAAGAACCAACACAATTACTGTGAATGCATTTTTGTTCATAATCACTGCAGGACTGGGTCACTGGTTACAATTTATTGAAAAAAAACAACCAGTTGTTACATCTAAAGCCTAGAATATTGCTCGTAGGGGTACACCTGAAATTTCTTGTGAAGGACACTTCCGACAGAAAATTAGAAAGTCACCAACGAAAATATTTGGGCTTCAGAAAACCTATGTAAAAACTTAAATACCCAATTAAAAAAGAAAAGAAATTCATTTTCATGATTTGCATATATCTTGTCACAAAATATGTGACCGGCTCCACCAAAACCCAACACTTGTGATGAAAATTCAAAATTTAAGTTTTGGTATCAGCTTAGTGTGCATACAAAAATGTATCTTTTAAAACATGTTTGAGGAAATTCTGATAATTTTTGGCGAAGTTATGACCAATTAAAGTATGACAGATCAGAAAAAGTGAAATGGAGCTATTGGTCTTTAAAGTTTGACAAACTAGTTGATTATTAAAATTTTTGTCAATAATATGAGGAATTTTGAAACAGTTCAAACAACAAAACAAATCTTAAATGTATTTCGATGTTGATTCTGCCAAATTTTCAAGTTGGTCCCAGAGGCCATTTTTTAAGGTTGTGGGCCCATATCACGTAATGGGAAATGCCGAGAAGCGTCTGGTTTTGCCAGAGTCGGTCACATATGTTTTCAACGACATCAAATTTTTCTTTCAGAAAATACCCCCCCAATTTTATCAGTAACGAACAAAAATGTACTTTCCCAAGGAATATCCTCGGAATAGAAAGTCCAAAAACTTGATTGGTTGCAAAGATAAGCCTAACTTTGAATTTCAGTGTTTGGAATGGAACTTTGTACCATGCGTGGCCCATTTTCAAAGGAAGGTGTGGTGATTTGTACTCCCGGCTCGGTGGGTGCTGCTGGAAGTGAACTGTGATACTGTTGGTTAGGCACCTGACTAGAGGGAGCCCTTGTTGTGTGTGAGGTGTCACTTGAATAGGTGGGTGGTGCAAGCAAAGGCTGGATGGGTATTGGTGCTAGGTCGCCTGGCTGAGCGGCACTGGCTACCTCTGAAATAGCAAAACAGACGACAAAATATTAAAAATAATGCGCAATACAGGGTGTCCCAAAGAACTGGATCCTGATAGGGAATCTTCTTAAATGAAAAACAGTCTTTATTGCATCAAAATCAGTCAAGCAAATCTCAAAGTATGTCACTTTGGGTGCAGCAAAGTCACACCCTAGTTCATGAACCAGATGTGATTACTGACAGTCAATGGGCAGTCACTCTTATGAGGGGTGCAGTGTTCTCCACTGCTAAAACATTTGTTCGGACGCGCTGAGCAGCAACCTCGTGTGGCGAATCAGTGTTCGCCGCGTGAGGGCGCTGTTCAAAACGAACGCATGCAACTGCCAAGGCCGTTATTGACTAGAAGATCGGGTCGCCGATGCGATAGATATGCGTGGTAAGTGAACGATAATGACACCAGTGGCTAGCGAAGCATGTTTGGTGACTTTGCATGTACACCTAATTTTGGAATGACTTGGCTGTACTTGCAATGTGTTTTAGAGGGGGAAATATATTTATTTTTGTCCTGGCGGCCGAGTTTTTGTCCGGGTGGCAAATGTTTGTCCGGGCGCTAATGTTACTTTTGATGATTTTGTTCCGGGCGGCGCGCCCGGACAAAACCGGTAGTGGAAAACGCTGGGCTGACCTTGCTTCACCAAAGACTATTTTTGATGCAATAAGGACTATGTAAGAACTAAGAAGTTTCCCTATCGGGATATGGGGAAACCTCGATTCTAAGATAGGTTGCCTGGTTTGACCTGGACTTTTTTTTGGGAGACCCTGTATATACGATTGAAGAAAGAAGAAACGCAAATTATACTATGGCTGAAAAAAATAGGAGGCTGAGAGATGTAACATATTATCGGTCAGTAATGTGTATGGCCTCATTTTGGAAAGGCTTTGGTACCGTTATCCTTCCAATAAACAGCCTTAAAAAGGACACACCGGCTTTGTTGGGCTCGAAATGGTCCATACAAGATTCTAAAAGTTTTTCAGAAATAAACTAAATAGATCCTGAAAAGAAACCATCAAATTTTGCCGTTTTTTAGCATTTGTCAAAGAAACCAATGTCACGTGATTTTCTGGTACCAGATTTCGGTTCCAGAAAGTCACGTGGTCTTGGAGTTAGTTTTATTTCCAGCCGTAGAAACCAGCGTGAAGTGCGCGTTGCTTTTGTCATTCGCGGTTGGTTTCTCTTCTTGTGGAAAATAATGTCCTACAAACACTATCTACATACTGTATTTTCCAATTTGTAGACAAATCTGCCAGCAGGTTTCATTAGAAGGGTTTCTGGGTGTTGATATGGACGAGAGAATCTCTCAAATTTTCGCGGATTTGCAGCGATACAAATAATAAGCACCATGCACTGCGGACGTGCAAGAAACCACTGCGTTCGAGTACCTTCCGCGAGTTAGCGCTGACCTTGGAGGATCATGCAAGGTGTGATTAGTCAGGGAAAACGAGGTTTAAACCTTGTGTGTCTGAATACATGCCCGCATATCGACAGCAACTGTAAGCAACAGTTGCTTCCAGTTGCTTCCAGTTGCAAGGTCAATGTACTGTAGGCTTTACAGAGTTGCCGTGTCGATGTGCGCGCTACATGTATGAAAACTGGATGCTCTTAGTTGGTGCTAATCGCGCAACTGATCAGTTGCTGTCGATGAGTGTGCTACGAACACATCAACAGCAACTGATCAGTTGAGTTGCTTCCAGTTGCAATGTCGATGTACGCTAGGCATTAAATTGCAGCCCACCCCTGGATGCAGTGAAAAGCAACTTGGCTCCATCAGGATTCCAACTGCGGACCTTCTGCTTAAGAAAAAAGCACCATGCACTGCGGACGTGCAAGAAACCACTGCGTTCGAGTACCTTCCGCGAGTTAGCGCTGACCTTGGAGGATCATGCAAGGTGTGATTAGTCAGGGAAAATGAGGTTTAAACATGTGTCGGCCCGTATCGAACGCCACCTTTATTTACAAACACATGGTATTATACAGCGATGGCCGGCTGGTAAAGCGTATAGCCCAATATGGGCCTCTTTTGTTAATTTTAAACGTTTTTACTTACGTGACATTTTGATTATTTTTTGTCACAACTATTGAAAAATTATTGTAAGTGATGCTAAAAAACTTAAACAGCCTTTGCCAGTGCGCATAATGGCAAATTCTAACCAGCACAGAGGTTTTTGCCAGTGTGCGCAACAGAATTTTGGCAGAATATAAACCTGATATTCTGCCAAAATTCTGTTGCTCTACTACCAAAAGATCATATACTTTGCAACACTCTGAGACGGCCGCCTTGGAGCAAGATTTGCTACACTGAGAGGCCGTCCACAGCCGTCAAGTCCAAGTTCAAAACATGGTGTATACAAATGGTGTTCAACAACCATGGAAGACGGCGGCAAAGCTGACGTTTAACTCGTCAAACACCCCCGTGATATGACTACACATTGCCAGAACGTGTTTACATGTCCTCCGGCGTCAAATGGTTTAAAAAACTTGGTGACTTGGAAAAGATATTTTTACAAATGCATCACAATGTCACACTTTGGCTCCCGATTTTATGAAAAGACCGACATTTTTATTTTGCAATTTGACAGCCTCTAACCTGGCTCCTGTGCAGTGTATGGTGGCGGCATTCCTGCAATCTCTTCATATTTTGGAAGCTTCCATTCCTGATTGGGGAAACACGGCCCCTGAGGGTTCATTCCATCTGTCATGTACTGAGGCTGGACTGGAGTCTCAACCAGTCCTTGGTTGTCATACGAAAGATAATCGGCATTTGGCAAAATCTGCATCAAAGAACAAATATTTTAACTGCAAGTTGGCAATGAAAGTTTGACTGAACATCAAAGTACATCGAAAGCCTAATGCAGAGCTGCCAACCCTCCTGGATTTTGCAACATATTTCCTGGAAAATAACTGATCTTGTGACTCCCGACAGACGAAAACCCTCCTGGATTGTCTGTTAAAGGAGCGTATTCAGATTTTTCTACAAAATGGATTTCTTTCTAACCTAAAAATCAAATAAAATACCTCTCCCAAAATACTATTCATGAGAAGAAAACAGGAAATTTGCATTTGGATGTGGAAGCAAAAAGGTTGGTCTAATCACTGCACTGCTTTATGGAACAGATAAATTAGTTTATGAAACATTGTTTTTTTTTAACGATATCCTTAAAAATATAAGGAATTTTGTACTTCTCAAAAGGCATGGTGTACACTGCTTCAAAATTTGTAGAGATATGGTTATTTCAATTCACTTGAAGTTTTTATCCCGACAGATATTTCGTGTTACATTATTTTGAAACACCCCTTATATGATAATTTCTGACATTTCCAAAATCATCTTGGTCCTTTTAGAAAGCGTACACGTTCACAATTTGCAAACAGTCGTCAAGAATAAATACTGAAATATTCTGAATCTAAACTCTGACCTGTCTTTCTTCTGATGTGGCGCGGGCACGTGATGTCGCCGGCAGTGCCCTGCCCCTCGTGGAGATAACCGCACATCGTGTGGTGCCATCGGGCATAATGATGCGCACTTCGCGCCGCGATGCGTTTCGTCTAAACTGGTACCAGCACAGGTACACTGTCAACTTCAGCACAATGGCAAAGATTAATATTCTGTATAAAGAAACATAAAATGAAACATAAATCACATCAAAAATTATTATGAAAAGTGACACTATGTGACACTATGAGATTTAATAGAATGCACAAAATTGCACACCAAATTACCTTTCAAAAATTTCATACAATGCAAGGATGTCGTGTGCTGCTTTTGAATTTATAAGGGTTCGAGGCTTTTACTAGTTCAAAATTTCTGTGATTAATTTCTTATACTTATCAAAACAACTGGAAAATTCCCAGTTGCCGTGAGTTGCTCATGTTCTACTTTCTGGCACCCAGTTGCGGTCAGTTGCGTCGATGTACACGTAGTTGCAACTACGTAGTTGCTGTCAGTTGCACGTGTGTCTGAATACATGCCCGCATATCGACAGCAACTGTAAGCAACAGTTGCTTCCAGTTGCTTCCAGTTGCAAGGTCAATGTACTGTAGGCTTTACAGAGTTGCCGTGTCGATGTGCGCGCTACATGTATGAAAACTGGATGCTCTTAGTTGGCGCTAATCGCGCAACTGATCAGTTGCTGTCGATGAGTGTGCTACGCACACATCAACAGCAACTGATCAGTTGAGTTGCTTCCAGTTGCAATGTCGATGTACGCTAGGCATTAAATTGCAGCCCACCCCTGGATGCAGTGAAAAGCAACTTGGCTCCATCAGGATTCCAACTGCGGACCTTCTGCCTAATGTGCAGACACCCTACCAATTGAGCTATGAAGCCAACTGGTGGTCTTGACTTTCGAATCATGGTAGTGCAGTTGTTCCTGACTCATTGGGATTGGCCATCAGTGAGCTTAGTAAGCCATACAGAGGGACAAACCCTTCAGTGAGATGACCACCCCACCCCCCAGAGATCACTTAAGATACGCCCCAAAATGTTGGGACAATGCAAATCTTGTATACAAGCTTTAATCAACATTTTGTGTAAAGAAAAAATGATAACCAGTACTCACACGTATAAGTAATAATCCATTGCGTCTCCAAGTGCGAACAGCAACTTTAGTTATTAATAAACTCTCTCTTGGATCACCAGTCGAATACTCTGATCAATGATTGCAGTTTGTAGACCAGGTGATATGACATTATCAGCTTGTAGTCTCAACTTTAATGCACTCCTGCTAATAAAAATTTTTTAAAAGGGGTTGATAACCGTGCACGGACACCCCAAGGCGGAATTTACATTTAATAGCTTGTACTTTACCTTGTAAAGTATAGCCAAAGGAGAGGAAGAAAATGAGACTGTGACCAGCAAAATCTGAAAACGACAAGTTGTACTTGAGCGAGTACACATCGTGCAAAACTGCAGCTGTATCTTCTAAGTACGGTCTGTTGCCCTGTGCGCATGACCAGATCGGGAACGATGATGCAGACGTTATGAATATTTACTATAGGTTCATCCATTTCTGCACGGGTAGGATCAGTGGTAGCTTCCTTTTGTTTTAATTCGCAAAGGCCCTCAAATCACAGGTTCTAGCCTTATCGCACGATTTTGGAACATTCCATTCTACCTCATGAATATTCAAAATAAATATTCAGAAGTCCTTATTATACATGGTTTATTAATAATAATTTATTCAATATTCAAATTTAATATTCATGAGGCTAAACAGCTTTGCATTAAATACATCTGAAAAACCAAAGTTGTCAACAATGCTCTCGTGTCCGAACGGTTAAGGATGTACTGTACTAAAAAAAACTCTTCTCCACAGCTCTAACCAGGCGACGTCGGTTCGAATCCTGCGGATGGCACATCTTCGTCAGTCGGGGATATCACAAATTGGAGGGGAGGAAAAAAAGACAGATAACTGGTGGGAACAAAAATAGGAGATCGGAGAGGAGTGATAGAAGAACCCCCTAAAGGAGCCCTTTTTTTTAAAGCTTGTTGATGTTTATAAATCTCGGAAAATTGGGTGTCCGTCCATGGTAACTTTTCCAAAAAAAGAGTACACAACACCACCTTACTCTTGGGTTTCACTTTCTTGACAACTGGTTGCTATCCGCCATTACTGTGTCCATACTTTAGCATGCCAAAGTGAAAATAATTCAACACTGATAATTTAACGTCAACCCTGAAAAACAAGTCTTAACTATTTGTTTTCAACATTTTATAAATTTACCATTAAAAATCATAGCCGGATATCCTATCAACACAATTTTCGTTTCGGTCGAGTTGTCCTGGTGATGAGTTTCTTGGGACCGAGTTGACCTGCACCCGGCACGAGTTTCGGGTAATGTGACATGTGTGATGGATGGAACACGTGTGTGATGTGCCCGCAATAAACCCTTTCACGGTTATCGACGCCATCTTGTTCACGGGGCACTTCGAACACGCGTTGCCGTGTGCGTGTGCAGATCGTAGCTAATGCACAGTGACCTAACATTGCATTCGAATACGATCCGCGCACGCACACAGCAACGCCACATTTTTCACAGATTGTTGCAAGGTATTTTTAAAAAATGTTAATAATAATAATAATCACAAGCATTTGTAAAGCGCCATCTATCTATGTAGACATATTCCGAGGCGGCTGTTGCCATTATAACTGCTGCCATCAGGAAATCACCAGAACCATTTCGCTTCAACTAGGTGGCAACCCGGCCAAAGCGCACAACCCTATCAGCAGTTAGATTGTGGCATTCCCCATAACCGCTTCCCATATATCGCTTGGGTTGACGAGGCAACTGGGATTAAGTGCCTTGCCCAGGGACACAGACACGTTGGTCGAAGTGGGGCTCGAACCCCCAACCTCTGATTGGGAGTCCCGCTTCATACCCACTACCGGTAGACCACACACATGTTGACGCATATTTTTGCAAATGTTGACTTTGAAATGTTGCATGATACTTGATAGGCCTACATTGAACACGGATTTGGGTAAATTTATATGTTGGAATCGATAGCTTATTCAATTCTAAGATATACTTCCCACTGACACTTCCGTCGCAAATGTTGCATTTCTGAGATAAATAAATAATAAAATTACTGCATAAAGTATTGCACAAAATGACGTGGCGAGCGGTCTGTGCGTAAGCGCGACAACAGAGGGGGCTGCACGCGCGCGTGAATGGTTACATGTATCTTGTGCACTAACTGATGGCAATTTTTGAGGAAGAAAACGTGATTTTTCTACAGAAAAGCAACATTTGCGACAAAAGTGCAAGTGGGAAGTAGCCTATTATATCTTAAAATTACATTATGTGTTGATTCCAGGAGGTAATTTCCTTAAAATCTTTGACAATTGTTCAATGTATCGTCAGTACTCCTAAATCCACGCGGTCCTATTTCTACGCACTCGCATTATGTTTGCCGGCCAATGCGCGCGCGTACATCAGCGTTAGGTGCGCAGATTATGGAGGATCGAGGATATACGAAAACAAATACCCTACGTTGTATTCAGCCTTTATATCGCAAAAAAAAATCACAATCACTATCCACTCCGGCTAGGGGGTGACTCGGTCAGGGGGCGAGTCGGTCAGGGGGCGAGTCGGTCAGGGGGCGACTTGACCTGATTCCGTACGGCGGTGCACGGGGCAAAATGACCGACATCGAAAACATCACTTCGGTACATCGGCCTATCATATGTACACATGAACCCAGCCGTATATATTTCGCTGCCCATCTTACCATGATCTTACCAATCAGAACATCCAGAAACTGGAAGCAATTTGTTTACACAAAAAAGCAACAAAATCGTGTTCGTGACGCTGTTGTGTTGTTTGTACCATGTACCATGGAGGAAGTAGAAAAATGCTGGTCCCCGCATAGCAGCGCGCTGTTCAGTACACAACAATGATTTTGGCAGCAAAGCAAGGAGGGACCACCGAAACCGCACGCGAAACGAACGACATTATGACGTCATTTACAAATTATGCTTTGACATAATGGTAATAAGGTCTTCTCATAGAGTTGTATAAGCCTTACGGCTTATACAAATCTATGGGTCTTCTTCCCTGTACATCCGCCATAGCTGGGGGGCTTCCACTGAATGAACTGTATGTTTTTGCTGTTGCTGAAGCTGCATTTGTTTACTTCGAACAAGTTGCGCGTCTTTGTAGGGTTGTGTGCGCGCGAAGGCGGGCGCGTCGCGTGTACGCAAAGGCCGGCGCGTCGCGTAAGGAGGCTCGTTCGTGCATGTAATGGATGAGCGCTTTTCGTTCTAACAGCAACACAAAACGCACAGCCCATGTACTGGACGCCCCCCAGCTATGGCGGATATGCAGGGAGGAGATATTAGTTACCGGATTGGTGTATGTATGGGATAGGATCGAAGGACTGTGGTCCTAATCACGCGATTCCAAATTTAACAAAATCTTTGTTTTACAACTCGGACTTCACGGTTTGTTTTATAGGCCTACACCTAAAAAGCTGTCTGGTTTCCTGTGACTAGAAACAAACGTCTCCGAGTCGATTGTGCCAAACATAAACAATATTGTTATACCCCGTCTTGGAATACTGCAGTTTCATTGGTCCAGAACGGTCACATGTCCATGTGATAAAAACTCATATCACCCTGCCGTATGCGAATTTAACTTCATATCACCCGGCCGTACTATGCGTGTTCTTGCCCCTGTCCATAGCACGCGTAACGCGCTGTATGAGGCTCCATCACGGACGTATATATAAATTCTGGACCAGCAATGCGTGCAGGGTTGCATAGGTCTTGCTGGATGCAACCGGCCGCCATCTTACCGGGCCGGGTTTCGACAAAATAACACGTGTAAAGGCATGGGAAATGTTGGTCTTCGTGGTACATTATCACCATTTTTGAGCGACTTGATGAACTTTAACAGTTTTCAGGTCAGTGGCCTTCTGGAAATTCTTGTATTAAGGGGACTGATACATAAATCCGTGTGTTAGCATTTTCGAAAAGTAAAGTTTGACGAGGTTTTATGTTCGCTAAACCGACCGAATCGATAGTAGCGTAAATGACCGTACGGTGTGTACCGAAATCGGTCAACTCGACCGTTTGCCAACTCGACCGTTTGCCAACTCGACTCGGACCAACTCGACCGTTGTACCAGCTCGACCGTTGTACCAACTCGACCGTTGTACGTTTTTAAACGGGAAAAGTCCAGCACGTTTTGCTCAAGTCAACATTTTTGCAAAGTGGTAAAACTAATGACGTCTTAAATTTCCTTGTAAATCTTTTCGCAAGCTAAAACTCACATTAGAAAATGAACTTTCTGCAAATTGGTGGCGCAAAAATTTCGCTTCCGTCTGATTTTTCAGGCTGGAGATTTGCGTCAAGATAAATTTTTCGCAGCGGCATGGTGCAATAAGTTTATTTTTTTTTCTTTTATACTGACTGATAAAACGTAATGTGATTTTTTTTACGCTTGGCACAAAATAAATCACGCTTTAATTACAAGATCAGAAAAGGCGGTACGCAAAACGGTCCAGTTGGCAAACGGTTGAGTTGACTGTAAACCAGTGACGTACTAGTACTTCCTTCAAAAGTTTAACATGTTTCGGTGGTTATCAAAGATAGTATACATGATTGGTAAGCTTTTACAAATACTTTTATTCCCCTGTGTGATTGAAGATATGCCTGATTAAAACCAATCTGAGCAAAAAACAGCTTTTAGGAAAACAGTCAAAAAAGGATTTAAAGTAATTTCCCCCCAAAACCACTTTCCCTGAACCATTTCTTCCTGAACCACGGCCTGTGCACGACTTAATTTTAGGGCGAAGTAGCATTTGGGCGATGTGATTTGTGGTGAAATGGCACTCTGGCGAAGTGGTTTTGGGCGAAATGGCACTTTGGCAAAATGGTTTTGGGACGATTTGAATTTGTCTCATGACTATAGCACTTTAGACAAAACCATTTGACGGGACGTTTTCTACGGTCATCATGTTTATATTGTGTAGGTTAGGCGTAAATCTGTGAACATTTCTGATTTTCGAGCATACCAATCATGCATACGGCCTTTAAGTCACAAGGAGAATAAGTGGCAACCAGTAAACAGAATTATTTCCTTTTTCTTTTATACAGGTGAACAGCAAGCTACGCTACTGCTCCCCCCCCACCATCAACCTATATGCTCCTATATTTAAGTCAACATGGAAGGACAATTATAAACTTGGATGCCCCCAACTGGTCCATCGGTACGTGTAGCATTAGAGTTGGTACTGGCGAGAATCATCGTTGGAGGCCATGGATCCAACGACATTAACAAAAGCAAGTCCATCCAGAGGCACCTCCTCAAACTGTGGTGGACAAGACATCTAACTTGTTTTCATGATGGACGAAACTATAGCAGATTCTGTTGAAATATTTTGAAACAAGTGACTTGTGACTCGGACTCGATATTGGCGACTTGACAACAACACTGCAATAGAGGCAGTTTTAAACAACAATGGCTTATATAAATTTCACAGAGTAAGTGTTGCACTCTGCGGATCAGACCAAATACCAAGTCAGACTTGGTCAAGTCTATTCTGTCGGTAACCGCCATGTCACATCCGGTAGGGATGAAGTGAAAACAACGGTTACAAACAAAGCCGTTGTCTATGCAACACATACACGTATCGAGCATAAACGAATTTGTTTTAACTCCAGTCACGGTGCTATGCCCTTATACAAAGGTATATGACGCCGGGTCACAAAAGTAATGGGTGAGGTCACAATTCATATATTTATGTGTCTACTTTACATGACTTGGTCATTTTGAAGCTAGAAACTCTGTGAATTAGTCTGTCTGTGTTTTCATCACAACGCTTTTAGGAGGAAACCAAAGTTATTTTGTCTAAAATTTCCAATTTTCTGAAATAAGTTTGCAAAATTGTTTGCGCTGCATGTTTAAAAGGCTCCACGAAAATACAATAAAACTAGCAATGTAGCTCCACAAATGTTAATATGGTCTTTAAAGTTTCACAACTGAAATATTAGGGGGAAACCAAAGTGGTCCGTCCAAATAACCAGATTTTTATTGTTTGTTAGAATGTTTATGTTTAAACGTTCAAGTGATTTAAAACTAGGCAGAAAAAGTGATAATTTTGACCTACACACTATTTTTTGATCAAAATTACAACAACGAATATTCATGATACCCATTTTGAAAGTTTTATTTGGTACAAATCGATGCTGGTGACAAAAATAAAACACGTGCCTGTGGACTAAAATAGCTTGACAATTCACCATGAAAGTACATTTTACCCACATTAAAATAATCACCCAATTACAGTGTTGGTCCATTATGGTGACGGTTTATGTTAAAGTATGTGCCTATTAAAGGAGCGTGACCATTATTTGACATACTAATTTTTCCGATGGGTTATGTATTTTAATACCACATCAACTCATTTGTTCTCATGGACATTTGTATTGAAAAGATTTATTTCTCCTAAATTACCTGATTTCAAAATTAAATTTGGAGCAAGAACTAGAAGCATTTGTGTATACCGGTACATTTATTTCCCAATCTGATAAAATCTTAAAATTTAAAAGCGTTGACCCTTCTCTTATTCAATGTTCTATCTTGGTTCAGGCAACAGGCATTAGAATACAATCTCTTTTGTAATGTGGGATGGCTCTGAAAAGAGCCGTTTGGTTTCAGATAACCAGTCCGATCATGTGCCGACATGCTGAAAACAAGCTCTGGATGGACTTAGTTAACTTGCTTTTGTTGATGTCGTTGGATCCGTGGCCTCCTTGATGACCAATGACGATTTTCTATGTCGCTGTTGGTTTGAATGCTACACGTACCGGTGAACCAGTTCAGTTGGCATGGTTGGGGGCATCCAATCTTGAGTTGTCTTTTAAGTTCTATGTTGAGTCAGTATATAGGACCATGGTGGTGGGGGAGCGGAGGGTGTCATGGCGGTGGTAGCATACATGTAGCTTGCTATTCCATATTCTTGTTTGTACACCTGCATAAAAAATAAAAATGCAAGGTACATAAAACTTATTTATCCAACTTGATTCCTGGTTGAATTCCATACTGATCACAATGCTTTTTAAAAAATTCATTTTTATACAGCTAAAATTGCTCTATTTTCGCAATCAACAGTGCCACAGAATATTTCTGGTCATCACGACCGATCAACTTCCCAATTTAACAGACGAGTTGACTTCTGCAATTAAACGTACAACGGTCGAGTTGGCAAACGGTCGAGTTAACCTGCACTCGGTACACACTGTACGATCGGTCGGTTTAGCGAACACAAAATCTCGTCAAACTTTACTTTTCGAAAATGCTAACACACCGATTTATGTAACAGTCCCCTTAATACAACCATTTCTAGAAGGCCACTGACCTGAAAACTGTTAAATTTCATGAAGTCGCTCAAAAATGGTGAAAATGTGCCACAAAGACCAACATTTCCCATGCCTTTACACGTGTTATTTTATCGAAAGCCGGCCCGCTAAAATGGCGATAGTCTGGCGCCGCGGTTACTTCACAGAATCAGGCTCATTGCGGGTCCAGAATTTATATATACGTCCGTGGGCTCCATTAGTAAAAGAAACCGCGTGTTACGCCCGCTAGAGGCGCACAACGCGCACGCACATCGCATTATTCCACACGCTGTGCGCGTGCTACTTTCGCAATGTTACACACGCACAGGTAGTAGTCCGAAAACTAGCGAAAGTGCAGAGACGAATTGTTTTTACAATTTCAACATTCCAAATAATAGAAACGATATTATTATGCTGTACGGCCGGAGACCATGAGACGGGATATAACAAAACAATTGTTGACTGGTGTGGTGTGGAATATGGGTTTTAACACCCTCGGGAGCTCATAGCACCCTCGGCGTTGCCTCGGGTGCTATGATCTCCCTCGGGTGTTAAAACTCCATATCCCACACCACACCAGTCAACAATTTATATTATATTAGGCCTACATGTGTAACTGCATGGTGCATGGTGCACGGTGGTGCATATATACATGTACATGTATAGTATTTCGTATCGAGCGGCTGCAGATATAGAGACAGTATAAAACAGCAAGCGTACCCGGAAAACAATGTTAGTTACGTCTCTCGATCGGGAGCAGCTGCAATGGAAGAGAGGGTACTTAAAGGCCCTGTGTATGGTCTGTTTTTGAGCTATTCTGTTAATAAAACCATTATAAATCAAAAGAAAGACATCAACCATGCATCAACCTCCATGCATCAACAAACTCATCCGAAGAAATTTCAGCTTTGTCAAATGTACCACGTTTAAAAAAAACATGAAAATCCATATGCGTTTTCCTGGTCTTGGCGGGGTGTTTCAAATATTCGTTCTCGGTTGATTGGGTATATGTGGCTTGCGTCATGCACTCTGTGGCGCACACACAGATATATCTATTAACATTATAAATTGTTGACTAGTGTGGTGTGGGATATAAAGTTTTAACACCCGAGGGAGCTCATAGCACCCGAGGCAACGCCGAGGGTGCTATGAGCTCCCGAGGGTACTATGAGCTCCCGAGGGTGTTAAAACCCATATCCCACACCACATACACCAGTCAACAATTGTTTTGTTATATCCCGTCTCATGGTCTCCGTACAGCATAATAATATCGTTTCTATTATTTGGAATGTTGAAATTGTAAAAGCAATTCGTCTCTGCACTTTCGCTAGTCTTCGGACTACTACCTGTGCGTGTGTAACATTGCGAAAGTAGCACGCGCACAGCGTGTGGAATAATGCGATGTGCGTGCGCGTTGTGCGCCTCTAGCGGGCGTAACACGCGGTTTCTTTTACTAATGGAGCCTCATACAGCGCGTTACGCGTGCTATGGACAGGGGCAAGAACACGCATAGTACAGCCGGGTGATATGAAGTTAAATTCGCATACGGCAGGGTGATATGAGTTTTTATCACATGGACATGTGACCGTTCTGGACCAATGAAACTGCAGTATACCAAGACGGGTATAACAAAAATATTTATTTATATGTTACGCACGCGCCCCAAGCCGGTTACGATGGTGTGCCATTCAATAACACTGTCGTTTCCTATCTTGTTGTTAATTAGACTTGGTTCCAAGTCCGAGATTGTGGTTTGGTTTCCGTAGCGCCCTCTTTTGGTTTGTGAAATGTAGGGACAGGGAACTAGTCTATTTCGGTTCTGAACCGAAATAGACTAGTTTCCTGTCCATACATTTCACAAATCAACAGAGGGCGCTACGCATACGGAAAAAACCAGGATCTCGGACTTGGAACCAAGTCTAGTTGTTAATAGATATCTGTGGGCGCACATCATATACTAGACTGGTTCCCTTGTCCACATATTTACTTCCCCTCCGTCGTATATGAGGACAGGTACACGCCGCCATGTTTGGCATAAATATCCAGGAATTCCTGGATGTTTATGCAAATTAAAAGGACTGTGTCACGGTTTGCGCAAGCGCCAAGCAGGCGCCCAGAATACAGCGTGTTGCGCGCCTTCGTTCGATTTGGCATCGCGCGCGCTACGCAATCAATGTCTGGGAAAATAACAGCGGCGGCAGCAGCGGTATTTTTGCATCGACAGCAGAAGATATGCCTGTAAAATTGCTGTCAGAACCAAATAAACATACTGGTTTCGGTGGGAACCAAGGTTGCACAAATAGCTCTATATCAAATCATGTCATTCATATCATTCGATGTTGTTTCTGTCATGTTTTGTCGAGGTTTTTTTTATGCGATTAAAAACTTTTTTTGAACAACGGCCGCACTTTGATATTGATGTTTGGCGGCTTAAAAATACGACAAACAGCGCCATTTCAAGTAAAAAAGTAATGTATCAGTACAAACCTGGGCGTTGACAAGTACACCACTACCAAAATTACTAAATAATTATAAGGGATGGCAAAGATTGAATAGGATATGCAAAATCCAGCGACAAAATTAACGGTTGCGAAATTCACTCGTTGTTGAGCAAACTCTAAAAATAGATCATGCATATATTTAATACAACGACCAATCACGCGTGGTAATACAACGGCCAATCACCCGTGGTTATTGCTCGGCGTGTGCCTGTCCTTGTATAGCGAGAGCAGCGTAGTGCACATGGACAGGGGACCAGTCTAATCATATACTAGACTGCGTGTGCGCGCGATCCGTAAAAATGCATCGCGTTGGAACACACACAGTACACCCACACAGCGCCCATGCATTTTGGACCACGTAGATCTATGCGAACCAAAAATAAGTAAATCGTTTGCAAACGATCTAAATAATTTCATCTTTACGGATCATTTTCTGGTAAAATTATATCATTTTGAGCGGAAACCTTTCATTGGGTAGTTGCTATTAAGTCAATCTTAATACTTTCAGAACTTTTCCCCTGTAAACTCGTCGATTACTTTTTGGGGTCATTGCAAATGATCCACTGGGCCTTTAAAGAGGGGGATAGAGTGCATACGGTGCCTAGCTGGCTCTACAGCTTCTAGTACTAGGCCTACCATATAGAAACAGTGGTCGGAACGAATCTGAAACATATGACGCCACTTTCGTGTTTCTGAATTCTACAGCCGAGCCGCAAAAGCATTTTGATTAGTGATTACAAACACGTACATATTACATGTACATGTATATAGGCTATTGAAGAATTGAAAAGCCGTTCCTTTGACAGTACAAAGTGCATTAGACGTAACCTTTATACCTGGCCTGGTTTGATTGCGTAGTGTTTTCTAAGCGTCGTACTCGTAGGCTATAACATTGCAGTCACGAGTCTAATTTCACATATAAAGACTCAATTAATAACATACAAGTACAAACAATTAAGGCTTATTACATATTTATTCTGGGCGTTACATACACGTACCACACGGAAACCGATCCCACATAGGCCTACAGTAATCATGATGGAGGCTAGGCCTATAGTCGGCTACGACAGCTCTTTTGTCGTCATTCTGTTGCTTATCCTGACGGCGTGTTTCTGGTATCTTCGAGGCAGAGCCCAGAACCTTCCTCCAGGTCCCACGGGCTGGCCGATCCTTGGATACATTCCACGGCTAGTCATGGCCATACTTTCTGGCGAAGAACCGCACGAGCACTTTTCCAGACTAACACGAAGGTAACGATAACTTATTCAAAATCAATTTTGACGCGTATGGTTTTTGTCCGATGGGGTGGTTCCGCTTTTGCTAAAAAAAAGGTGGACCAATTTCCTCTTTTTATTAATGGTGCTATGGCGAGAAGCGAGGATGTCACTGAGAGAAGTAATGATGTCCTGAGGTATGCCCCAAACAATGATGACCAAATCTCGGGGCCCTATAATTAGGGAGTTCGTTCGAACACCTGAATCTGCACCCCCCATCACCACCAAATCCCACAGGCATGAGAACAGAAGTTTTACATGATATCATTCTCGAACGCATGTCAAGTTTCAGAGATTGTACGTGCGTCTGCTGTGCCAAAATATAGACTGAGCATCAAAAGAATTAACCTAGTGTATATATATGTTGCTGTATCAATTAAGTTGTTAGATCTGTATCACAGATTTGAATCCAGATCGCGACGTCGCCATTTTAGATCTCCCGCTGAACAACCTCGCGAGAAGGATTCGAGAGATCACAGATCCCAATCAGTATCTGCGCGAAGTGAACAAGTTCACCTTAGATCTGCGCAGATCTTGATCTGGATCCATCCGAAACAAGCACGCCCTTAATTGAACCCAATCAGACTGCTCAGCGTCATGCCAGTAAAGCTTTGAAACACCATCTGCTGTCATTTTTCCAGGCTCATCGTGACATCACGATTTCCCAGGAGGGCAAATATTTTGCCTGGCCACTTATAACTTCTGGAAGTGTTGAAAAGATGCCTCAGATGCCTTATTTCCCTAACTTGGGATGACGTTGGTCAGTGTCTTGCATTGAGGAGACCAGCGTATGTCAATCATTACACACTTATTTCAGCCTTGCTACTAGAGGAGTGGAGCTGCACCAAACGCCTGGTATACACAGTATGTGTTGGAGGTGTGAAGCCTGCATCACAGTTCAGGGAGGACATACAAGCTACATTGCTGTCTATGTCATTCTGTGCTTTACCAATTGGAGGGTTGTTTCCATTCCTGTACGTGTCATTTTGTTTTGACTGTATTGAGGTGGAGATCCATGTGTTGTCATCCTTTGACTTTTGTTACCACCACTTCTTGTCCTGTTTGACTGTCTTTCTTTATTGTGTTGAGACAACCTCTTATTTGTCAACACCACAATAGGCCTATAATAATTAATAAATAAAGTTTAACACATCTCTCAATGCGCTTAACATGGTAAAAATATCCCTGCATCAATTGCTTGACAAAAACAAGGTGGGACTTTAAGTGTTTCATGAATTCTGGACTGAACTTGTATAACCAGTGTGGTGTGGTCCCTCTTCTTGGCCCGCGATACCAGCCTTGCAGCCGAATTCTGTATCCGTTTCAGTTTAGCCACGTCCTTTTACAGATAACTCAGCAGAAGGCTAACACAGTTGTCAAGCACAGAAGTCACGAGGACATGGACAAGCACCTCCGTTGTGTGGATGTCTATAGTGCTAGTGACGGCCGCTCGATTCTGCCAAGGAAGCTTTGCTGCAGACTGCATTCACATGGTGACGCACAGTGAGATGACTATCGAAGCAAGCACCAAGGTCGCAAACTGGAGTAGAGGGCTTGACTGGAAAGGTGTCTGGAATGATTTAAGCAGGTTCTTGAGAAGGCCCGAAGCGTGATGACACATGCAGTAGTTCTATCTTACTGTAATTGAGTACAAGCCGATTGCTCTCCATCCACCTGCGGATGTCCTGAAGACAAGTGTTTTCTCAGGTATCCGATTTCCTTCCGTCGGTTTAACAGACAGATACAACTAGTCTGAGTGTCATCTGCATACATCAAGGCAGAGAAACCATGAGCATGTACAACATCTTGGAGAGGATCGTATAACAGATGAAGAGGAATGGGCGAATAACTGATCCCTGTGGCTCACCTCACCGGAGGGGCGCAGGAGTAGATATCGCATCTTGAAGTGCCGCATTCTGTTCCCTCACTGAGAGATACGATGCAAACCAATTCAGAGCAAACTTTCCCCCAGCCTGGAGAGTAGGATTTGATGATCCACAGTATCAAATGCAGACTTGAGATCCAGCAAGACATTTGCCCAGAGACTGCAGAAGGTCACTGTGACCTATAAGAGCAGTCTTAAGTTGACAAGCGGTGTTGGCTGTAAGCAGATTGGCTTGATGCTACCGGGAGTTGGTTGTTAAGTAGGCCATCATGCAGCTGCTGGCTCACAACGCGCTCTATGACTTTACCAAGGAATATGGCAGGTTGGAGATTGGGTGCTAAATCTCAGGATCCAGAGACGGATGGTTTAGTGTTGGAATGATGAGTGCCGATTTTAGAAGACTGGGAAAGACACATGTCTGTAGTGCCGGTTGCTTTTTCCTGTCGTTGATGGCTGGAAGTAGAACACTGAGGCATTCTCCAACACGCGGGCTGGAACATGATCAAGGGAACATCTTATTGGATTTGATGACTTTCCGTACATATCGTCTTCAGAAATATGTAAACCTCTCCTGGGTATACTCGGGTTTGTCGTCAACTTTGTATTCGTAGATGGTGTCTAAGGTTTCAAACGTAAGCTGTGCAATTTTACTTTAAACAAAATTAAATACATGTGTACAGTATATACAGTAGCTTCTATCTTTAATTGCGATGGTAAGTCTTAATTCTTTGCCCCTTTCAGGGGAGAGTAATATTCTGTGCTGGCATCTTTGAGTAAGTGTTCATCAGCTGTAGATTAGGTTTTCCTCCACTTTCTTTCCTTAGAGCACGTGCGCTTTTAGTGATTTGTTATACCATGGAGCATGGGGCGGAGTTGAACATCATCTCAGAGGGGTATGATGATTTCAAGTGTCTGCAGGATAGCGAATTGTAATTGTAGAGGTCAACGTTCTCATTGAGCTGAGATTGAGCTGTGCAAGATACAATGTCATCGTTCAATTTCTCATAGTCAATCTCCCGAAGCTTGTGGATTCGTACCTGATGTTTAATTGCTGGAGGTCGTGAGAGGGCAACTGTGGAGGTAACTACAGCATGGTCAGATGACAGTAAAGGCAGAACACACATGGCGTTAAAGGCAGAATTTACATCATTTAATGAGTCGTTCGTCCTCACTATTAGCAGATCTAACGAACGTGTGACCACGTCTTTGAGTCTGTTGGCATATGACCTGTCGGGGTCCTAGACTCGAGTATGTCATGAGCTTAATAAAGTCACCAAATGTTACCTCTGTGTTCAAATTGTGCCAGTTTTTCTGTAGAAGATTTCAGTGAGTGTTCTTCTAAAGAAGTGAATAGTGATACTTTTCTTTTGATGCTCAGTTATTTAATACGGCACAATGATGAAGTCCAAAATGTTCGCCTAGTTGCAGTCTTTGCAGGAATAATCAGACACCAAAATCCCCAGGCATGCAGGCGTTCGTACTTATATAGCTCTGTGGCAATATCATGGTTCTTTCTACAGATACGGTGATGTATTTAGTGTGAATTTGGCGGGAAATTTGGTGGTAGTTCTGCACGGACTCGCCACAACTAAGGAGGCCCTTAATCAACAGCAACTCACAGCCAGGCCAAGATTCTGCGTGTCCGAGATGTATCGCCCGGGAATAGGTAAGCTTAATTGAGCATGCCCATGTTCTCTATATCTAGGTATTTCTCAATGACTCTTGAAATACGTGAGTCAGACTGAAACTGTGGATAAAAACACATTTTAGAGGCAGCTATTATAAGGTTAAAATTCGATACTGGAAATTACGCTGTTCGGAAAATTAGTACTTTCACACTCTGCTATTTTTTCCTTCGGCCTATATCTCCGGATCTAGTCATATCAAGCCAGCACCTCCAGGAAGGACTACCGTTTATAATCATTCCACTTACATCACTCGAACAATGAGTGGTTTGACTATATATGGTCACAACCAGTGTAAATAATCCTAACATCTCTGATTGGACTTGAGACTCTAAAGCAACAGCTCTTATAAACAGATGAGGAGAAATGCTCAGATCTAGAGAAGACAAGAAAACCACGCGGCTTTCCAAATGAAACATCTTCTTTGACAGATTCCCTGACACATTAATTTTACTTTGCTTTGCCTTCTCCAGGAGTCTTCGAATCGTCAGGAGAAACATGGGCGGAAATACGGAAGTTTTCCTTGAAAGTCTTGAGAGGTCTTGGCGTGGGCAAATCAAACCTTGAGAAGAACATTGCCAGTGAAGCCTTCTTCCTGATAGATGAATGGAAGAAACACGGCGGAGCTCCGTTTGACCCCAGACCACTAGTCTCCGCAGCCGTGTCAAACATCATCTGCTCGGTCGTCTTTGGAAGCAGGTTTCAGTACACAGACGAGACGTTCAAAGATCTCATTCACTCTACAGACACCGTCTTCGAAGCGATTGGAGCCGGGGGCGTCCTAGACTTCTCACCTTTCATGTCCAAACTCACATTTCTCCCTTTCGTTCAGAAGTACATCTCGGCCGTTAAAAAACTGATCCAAGGGCTGAATCACAATTTTTACGAAGCACAACGAGGGGTACGACGGAGAGAATCTTCGTGACCTTCTTGACTGTTTCCTGAAGGAGAAGGAGACTATGGAGGGGGCTGGTGCCAACTGTGGCGTCTTCACTTTCAACAACATGGAGCAGGTAGCGGGTGATCTGTTTGTGGCTGGAACTGAGACTACGACGACGACTCTTCGTTGGAGCTTGCTGTGCATGACGGCGAATCCAGAGGTACAGACACGCGTGCAAAAGGAATTGGATGACGTCACAGGACGAAACCGATTTCCCAGGATTTCGGACAGACCTGATTTACCATACACAGAGGCCGTTCTGTGCGAGATTCAGCGCAGATGTACTATTGTCCCACTCTCCTGAATGACAATACCCAGATAGCCACAACCAGTGGCCCACTAGTGGCATACGAGCGGCGACGAGTGCCACCCGTGACCGACAGTGGCCCGACGGTGGCCCACTGTTACAGTCGAGAGCAACAAGTGCCACCTGTGGCCAACATTGGCCCGACGGTGGCCCACTGTTACGCTCCAGCACACGATATGGGTGCCACCCGTGACCGACAGTGGCCCGACGGTGGCCCACTGTTACGCTCCAGCGCAAAGAGTGCCACCCGTGGCCGACAGCGGCCCGACGGTGGCCGATTGTTAGGCTCCAGCACACGATGAGTGCCACCCGTGACCAACAGTGGCCCAACAGTGGCCCACTGTTACAGTCGAGAGCAACAAGTGCCACCTGTGTCCAACAGTGGCCCGACGGTAGCCCACTGTTACGCTACAGCGCAAGGAGTGCCACCCGTGGCCGACAGTGGCCCGACGGTGGCCGATTGTTACGTTCCAGATAATTTTCCCGTAAATTTCACGGGAAAATGCATTGTTTTAAGCTTTACGTCGTAACCACGCACTGCCTGATTTCATATGTATGTACTTTTGTATAAAAAAACCCATCTATAGTCTAAAAAGGTTGCTGGTTTGCAACTGTTGGCCCGCCAGTGAGCCGCTGTTTTGCCACTGTTAACCCGCCAGCGGGCCGCTGGTTTGCCACTGTTGGCCCGCCAGTGGGCCGCTGGTTTGCCAGCCAGTGGGCCGCTGGTTTGCCGATGAGCAAGAACACTAGTGGGCCACCAGCTGTGGCCAACAGTGGGCCACCAATAACTGTACTAGTGGGCCACTAGTGGGCTACGGTACTATAACACCGAAGTCTTGGAATCAAATCGGAGTAGCGGTTCTTTCCGAGCCTTCCACCTTTGTGGCCCAAGTTCGAATCCCGTCCGGGTCGAGAATTTTTTTATTTCCAAACGACATCGCATCTCTTTGTTTTCTGATTGGTAGATCACTTGCATACTAATGCACGTTCTTCAAACCCAACTGCAGTTCGGAAATGTTTCAAAGTATCTCCTAAGTTACTGAAAAAGATAATGGTATAGCCACAGCGAGAACTGAACTCAGTATTTTGCTTGATAGTCCTAGATGCTTTACCACTAGACCACCAAGCGATTCGCCCGGAAGCATCTCATTTCCATTCCCTTATTCCCTAATTTAAACAACCCATTGAGGGCGCTATATAGTGATGTCCGCTAACGTGGCGCACTTCAACAACTCACTGGACATCCATTCACATTGTACCAAAATCCATCAGCATATGAGGTTCATGCTTTGACAGCAAATGCAAAAATATATGCCTTCCAGAAAAACAGTCATTCATTTTTTTTGGCCAAGTACAAATGACACAAATAATGAAAAAATTTCGACCGATGCCGCAAAGGTTTACGAACGGAAAATCGTCTTAGTGTTCTCTAATACTCCCGCACTCGACACCGATTGGCCGAAATGTTGAGAACTGTGCTACGGTGGCCAGTGATGACCATTTGCGCGCACGAACCGTGATACAGGACACAACGCCGATAGACACAATTTTATTCACGTGAAATGCCTATTACAGGCTCTCGTGCAAGAAGAGGCGAACGGCGATATCTTCACATTCTGGTAAATGATTCTCCTCCCAATTTTAGTTTTGGAATTTATGAAGGTACCTGAGAACTTTCCTTTTAATGCCAAGTGCAACAGATTGTTTATTGCGCCAATTAAGAGAGAACATGAATATTCATTACCAGTGTACCAATCAGAAGGCACAGAATCCTCTGCCTATAATCAAAATTTCGCGTCCGGGTCAGTATGTGGATTGGGTTTTCAGTCCCTGAAAGTATGGGATTTTTTTCTCCCATCTCGAAAATTGAAAATTTCTACCTGATGTTCTCTCACACACCGTGGCCGAGCTAAAGGACCTTCTAGGTTGCTACAGGGGAACGACATGCGTCGGCAAGTCTTCAGCAACTAGATTCCTTTAAAGGATCATACAAAAGAAGAGCACCGAAGTTACCTAAGTCGATTCCTCTGTTGAATGCGCAAACCTTTGCCCGTAAAGGGTATCTGTAACCGAGCCAAATCAAGCCATGACGTTTTCTTGTTCTTCAGTTACAGCATTCCGAAGGATACAATGATAATCGCCAACTTATGGCACAATCATTTTGACCCATCGACCTGGAAGGACCCAGACGAGTTTCGTCCACAGCGATTTCTGGATGAGGATGGCAACTTCATCAGCCGCGAAGAACTCACACCATTTGGAATCGGTGCGTCAAAGGGAGTAATATGTACCCTCGAGATTCAGAACCTGTAGACCAGACTGTGTTATACATGTAGTTATAGAGTCCATCTCTTATAGTGGACCGTAACCAAGCTTTTCCCGGGCTGACCAAACTGATAGACTATACCCCGGATGAATCCATACTACAGCTAAATTTGTGTCGGACAACATCGATAAATAGAGTGTAATTAACACATTTAAATGCTAAAACTGATCTGACATATAAACCAATAATAGAGTGTCCTCCGCAGCATAATCTGTTCTGCTGTCAGAATAGCCCTATTTTAACAAGATAAAATGTCCAGCCCCTGATCGTGGGAACTTAAGACCCGGACACTGCGCTACGGGGGACGTATAAATCATTCCAGACGACCTGACTTTCGACCTGTATACAGGATTTGCAATGTCCCTGAGTTTTAATCAAACATTTAAGCAGAAAACCTTAGGCCCTACTCAAAAGGAAGTAGATACAAGTTGTTCCAATTGTCCAATACACACATCCTCAATCACACACATCCTCAATCACACACAAACGAATGTAATAATGCTGTTTGTTACAGTTTTCTTTCCAGTAATCTGCTTTTAAACTCTTTTTCTTGCAGGTCGTCGGATCTGTCTTGGCGAACACCTTGCGAAGATGGAGTTCTTTATCTTCTTCACGCTTCTCCTCTACAACTTCACCTTCAAGAACCCTGAAGATGCTCCTCCCGTGTCGTTAAAGGGTGTTACCCAGGCTACATGGGCGCCGCGCGATTTTAAAATATGTGCCATTCCGCGTTTATAATAGACTCATCCAAAAGCACCACGCACACCGCGGATTATTGTCAAGTTCTAATATATGATTGCTAAATGTTCGTCTAAAAAATTTTGAAGACGATTTGATAAAAACAAATTTAAGGCATAATGTAAAAGGCTAGGTGTGTAGTCCTTGCTTCGTGAAGAAGTGGTGCTCGTCACCTTATCGGTAAGATTGTTGGCTTTTTTTTGTGTATATCCTTTACGAGGATTCAAACATAGCTCCTAATGATGGAGAGTTGCACTTGAGGGTGTGGAATGTCTCATCAAGGACATCATCAACAATTTGTTGTCTTGCCATTGCTAGGCTACTGTTATGTCCTTTGTTACTGAATGGGAAGCGCAATGGGCATGCGCAATATCGATCATTTGCATACATGATAGCTACCACGACCAGACCCCAAAACGATAAGTCCTGAACGAAATATTGTCCTGCTTCCTCGGGGCTTGATCAGCCAGTGCGTCAAAGAGATGGGCCAATGGTAAAACAGCCTTCAACATGTGGTTATGTGCCAGCTTTACCTTGTCGTAAGCAGACACTTGAAAAGAATCAGCATGTTTGAAGACTTTACGGAAGCTATCTCCGGGGCGGAAACGAATTTGTGCTGAACTCATCCTTGAGATTGTCAGCTGAGAGCTTATGTGGGCCCGTAGTTCCTCCACCATATTAAACAATCAGACACAAGATTAAGATTCTTTTGCAAACGATTTTTAACTATCATTCAACATAAAAACTATGCATGGATTTTTAAGGTTTTCTGAAGTATTACTGGATTTATGTGACTGAAATGTGTAGAAGGCAGTTTAGTTTAGCGACATTATTCTTTAGTTATGTTATGCTGTTAGTTCCCCTTGTTAAAAAATGTTCCTATGATTTAATCTGTCTTTAAACACGACACTATACCTCTTGTAAGTACATGTGTCAATACAGCCGAGCCGCAAACATCTTTTGATAAAAAAAGTGATTAGAAACGTATATTTGGACACTTGGAAAGGTATAAAGTACAGTAGATACATGGCCTGGTATATGATTGCGTGGTGCGTTTGCCCTTTGATTTTTAATTGCCCGGATTTCGATGCAAGATGTCGCAATATTGCAATCTCGAGTCTAAACTTTGAACATAAATTATATTGAACTACCAAACAGACTTATTCACTGGGTATTCACTGGGTTTTATATGCGTTGCTAGAGAACCGATCCCACATAATCACCATGGAGGCTATAGTCGGCTACGGCAGCTCTTTTGTCGTCATTATGCTGCTCATCCTGACGGCGTGTTTGTGGTATCTTCAAGGCAGAGCCCAGAACCTTCCTCCAGGTCCCACGGGCTGGCCAATCCTTGGCTACATTCCACGTCTTGTAGTAGGCGTACTGTCGGGCGACGAACTACATGAGCACTTTTCCAGACTTACACGAAGGTGACGATAATTTCTTACATTAAGTACAGTTTCATATAGCCGTATTGACCCCTTTCGAACACGTGCGAATATGCCATTTTGGGAGTCAAATAATGCTGAGTCATTGTGGAAGCAGTGTGCGTGCGCGTTGTGTGTGTCTCTGGTGGGCGCAACGCGGTTTAATTCACCAATGGGAGCCTCAGCATTGCGCGTTACGCGCGCTATGGACACACACAGCGCGCACGCACATTGCTTCCACAACGACGCGGCATTGTTTCACTCCCAAAATGACGTCATTGGCACGAGCTCAATAGGCTAGTTATCTGATGGGGCGGTTTCTTGCTAAAAAGGTGGTTAATGTCCCCTGTACAAAGACATAAACTGGAAGCCCCCTCTTAAAAACTCTTACACCACGAAATGTCCGAGGTTGCAATGTCGTGATTATTACTTTCTGTAGATACGGTGATGTATTCAGTGTGAATTTGGCGGGAAATCTGGTAGTAGTTCTGCACGGACTCGCCACAACGAAGGAAGCCCTCAATCAACAGAAACTCACGGCCAGGCCAAGATTCTGCGTGACCGAGATATATCGACCTGGAATGGGTGAGCTGATGGACATACTCTAGTTCTCTGGCTATAATATTTCCCGATGACTCTTTAAATACATGGGACGTACTGTTACAACATGTACATGTATGTACTCTGGATACACATTTTTAGATACAGCTATTATCAGATCAACAGTCGATATACTAGAAATTGCGCGAATGTTCGGAAAATTCTGGATAGACTCTATATCCTTCTTTCCTATATGCCTCGGATCTTTGCCAGCACCTCAAAACAAGTTATATAGCGAGATAAATTTAATCATAATTTTAATTCGACTTCACTCGAACGAGGAATTGTTCGACTACAAAAACGGTCAAACGACCAGTACATGTATAAACATAATACCGTCTCCGTTTCGACTTGAGGTAAGACTCTAAAGCAACAGGTGTCTTGAAAAGACGAGGAGAAAATGCTCAGATCTAAAGAGAAGAGAAGAAACATATACGCGGCTTTATAAGTGAAACATCTGCACCTTCCAATCATTATGCTTCCATGACAAATTCCCCGACACATTACTGTTTACAGTGCTTTGTCTTCTTTAGGGGTCTTTGCTTCGTCAGGAGGAACGTGGGCGGAAATCCGGAAGTTTTCTTTAACAGTATTGAGAGGTCTTGGCGTGGGCAAATCAAACTTTGAGAAAAACATTGCTAGTGAAGCCGTTTTCCTGATAGATGAATGGAAGAAACACGGCGGAGCTTCGTTTGACCCCAGACCACTAGTCTCCGCAGCCGTGTCCAACATCATCTGCTCGGTCGTCTTTGGTAGCAGGTTTCAGTACACAGACGAGACGTTCAAAGATCTCATTCACTCTACAGACACCGTCTTCGAAGCCATCGGAGCCGGGGGCGCCCTAGAGTTCTCCCCCTTCATGTCCAAACTCACATTTCTCCCTTTCGTTCAGAAGTACATCTCGGCGGTCAAAAAACTGGTCCTGCAACTAAACCACATATTTACGAAGCACAACGAGGGGTACGACGGTGAGAATCTCCGGGACCTCATCGACTGTTTCCTGAAGGAGAAGGAGACTATGGAGGGGGCTGGTGTCAACTGTGGCGTCTTCACTTTCAACAACATGGAGCAGGTAGCGAGTGATCTGTTCGTGGCTGGAACTGAGACCACGACAACGACTCTTCGGTGCATTTGGTGCCGCATTTGAGACCAGCAATAATGCCTATGATAGTTTGTAGCGTTCCTACAACGCTACAACCGCTACAACCGCTGGTGTCCTGCCACATGTATATTAATTGAACTACTCAGTGTAAGGGACCAGGATTTAGTCTGGTGCATGGTACATCTTCAATACTAATTTAATTGAATGGTTGAGGGTACATGGTACATCTTCAATACTAATTTAATTGAATGGTTGAGGGTACCACGCCCTGTGCCGCGTGCCGCGTATATAATGTTCGCCATTATCGTCGTTGCTGCAACTGTTTCTTTCCGGGAATCCCGCTTGTCTAAATTTGGATTATCCTCTCGGATCTGATACAATGTAATGCTGGCGGCTTGTCCTTACCTGACCCCGTGGGTTTTTCCCCAGAGATTTCTCTCGTGGTTTTCCTCCCACTTCTAAAACTGCAACTCCTTCTTCGTCATCTCAAGCTGATAATAAACCATGTAAACGTATAGTTGAAGCTAAAATCGTATAGTTGACTGCATCATCATGATCATAGAGCAAGGAACAGACTATGACTGCATAAAGGGCCTAAGTTGCCGAAGATGCCATAAAATTAACAACAACAACAATGCTGGCGGCATATCTTCCCGTCCGAAGAAGATTAAAATTGATTTTACGAAGTTGAACAAGAACAAGAAGTGTTAAGAGTTTGATAAATTTCATTTATCGTGTGATCTGTCGTCGAGTGAAAAGCTAGCACGGATGTGAGTCAAGTCGACCGAATACAAACTCGACTCGGACCAACTCGACCGGAAAAAAACTTTATGATCGTCAACCAACTCGACCGCAAACAACTTGACCATACAAATGCAAAACAGGAGAAGCCGTGTCGCGTAGCTGGATTCGGCCGGTGAATGTCGCTGTGCCGCATTTGAGACCAGCAATAATGCCTATGATAGTTTGTAGCGTTCCTACAATGCTACAACCGCTACACATCGCTGGTGTCCTGCCACATGTATATTAATTGAACTACTCAGTGTAAGGGACCAGGATTTAGTCTGGTGCATGGTACATCTTCAATACTAATTTAATTGAATGGTTCAGGGTGCCGCGTGCCGCGTATATAATGTTCGCCATAATATCGTCGTTGCTGCAACTGTTTCTTTGTTTCTTTCCCGCTTGTCTAATTGTTGATTATCCTCTAAGGTCTAATACAATGCTGGCGGCTTGCAGTCCCTACAACTTGACCGTGTGGGTTTTTCCCCAGGGATTTCTCTAGGGGTTTTCCTCCCACTTCTAAAACTGCAACTCCTTCTTCGTCATCTCAAGCTGATAATAAACGTATAGTTGAAGCTAAAATCGTATAGTTGATGGCATAAAGGGCCTACCGGTAAGTTGCCGAAGATGCTATAAAATTAACAACAACAACAATGCTGGCGGCATGTCTTCCCGTCCGAAGAAGATTAAAATTGATTTTACGAAATTGACCCGCGAAAAAGAGTCAGTACAGAACATTAGAACTGCTAAAGCAAGTGTTAGAGTTTGATAAATTTCATTTATCGTGTAATATGTCGTCGAGTAAAAAGCTAGCACGGATGTCAGTCAAGTCGACCGAATACAAACTCGACTCGGACCAACTCGACCGGGAAAAAAACTATATGATCGTCAACCAACTCGACCGCAAACCAACTCGACCATACAAATGCAAAACAGGAGTAGCCGTGTCGCGTCGCTGGATTCGGCCGGTGAATGTCGGCTCGCTTGCACAACATGACACGCGGCCGGCCGTGGGTTTGTCGGCATGTCTTTGCCGGCGCCCGGGTTGCTGTCGGCGGTGACTGTCGAGTTGGTTCGGTACGTGGTCGAGTTGGTACGCGGTCGAGTTGGTACAAGTCGAGTTGGTAAACGGTCGAGTTGACCTGACTCCGCTAGCACTATCTGACTATAGCAGTCCTGATTTTCAATTTCGGTTGTGAGGAGGTACACAAAATCAAATACGGTCTTCAATTTTGGGGAAATTACATCGACCCAAGTGTTCTAGCAAAGTGCATGTCTGCAGATCCGTACTTATGCACATTGCTTGTTAATTCGCTGCGTACTTCATGTACTTCGAGTCCAGGTCGTTTAGCATGTTCAGAGAATAGGCCTATTCACCATGACTACCTCATCTTCATCGGCTTCATCTTCATCGGCTTCATCGGCATCTACTCTTCCAGCAACATCCCACCACGATCCTGTAAATGTGAGATTCTTCACCGTCGGAGGATTAAAACTAGTAAAAGAAGCAGCAAAAGTCAACCTGAGGTGTCGCATACAAATATGATGTTTACGGAAGTGGTAAAACCTAAAACGCCAGCTCGCGATTGAAGTCAACAATGCTGTTTTTGTTGAGCGGGCTTTGTTTAATATGCAGTGCAGTCTTGCGTAAGTAGGCTATTTGAATTATACTGGGGGTATTTTTTTTCATATAGGCCTATATTGAACAAAGATTTTAAGGAAAATACCACCTGGAATCAACAGATAATCCAATTCTAAGATACTTTCCACGTGCACTTTTGTCGCAAATGTTGCTTTTATAAAGAAAAATCACATTTTCTCCTTCAGAAATTGCATTCAGTTTGTGCACAAGATGAATCATTTTAATACATGTAGGCCTGGAAACGGGACAGCTCGAACCCGGGACAGCTCGAACCCGGGACAGCTCGAACCCGGGACAGCTCGGACCCGGGACAGCTCGGACCCGGGACAGCTCGGACCCGGGACAGCTCGGACCCGGGACAGCTCGAACCCGGGACAGCTCGAACCCGGGACAGCTCGAACCCGGGACAGCTCGAACCCGGGACAGCTCGAACCCGGGACAGCTCGAACCCTTTCTATGTACGTGCGACTTTTTCCCCGGCACTTTTGCCCCTACTTGGAACGACACTTTTACCATGAAGTTTGCAGGACCTTTATCGGGAATTTGCCGTGACGTTTGCCAAGACTTTCGGACTATTTGGCGCGAGTTTTGGTGCCACTTTTTTGCCGGCACTAGTTTTACAAACATTCACCCGATTTCAGCCGCAATTTTTGCCACAATATTTTCTGGCACTTTTGCGCAATTTTGTCGGGAAATTTGCCGGGATTTTTGCTAGGGCTTTGTTGAAACTTTCGCGGTGATTTCTGTTGCGACTTTACTGACTTTTGCTGCGATGTTTGCTGGGTTTTTTGGGGACGTTTTGCAGGACGTTTAAAATGTTACCAAAATGATAACAACAAAAGGGGTTCGAGTTGTCCCGGGTTCGAGTTGTCCAGGGTTCGAGTTGTCCCGGGTTCGAGTTGTCTAGCATTCCTACGCCTACATGTATGCGCAAATCAGCACATGCATCGCACTGATTTTCTCCATTACTTTCTGCAGTAATTTTACCATTTACTTTATATCTCAGAAATTCAACATTTCCGACAGAAGTGCAAGTGGGACGCGATAATGCATTTAGATTAGTCGGGATATTTTGGTCTGGGAACCAGACTACTGCATACCCTGTGTAAATCACTGCTGGACGATAATGATCGATCAACATGTCACTGCGTTAGATTGTCATGCAAGATGCTGTTTTGCCTTACTTTAATATATATGGTACTCATGTCCAGTATTACAGATTTTTTTAATGTACCAGTGTGCAATTTGATAGAAACAGGAACTATTCAAGGTTTCGCCACACCGAAACTTGGAATTTGTCAGTATACTCTCTGCAAGACGCTGTTTTGCCTCACTTTAATATTTTTTGGGCTTGGTTACTTATTTTCCAGTATTAAAGAAAATTTCCTTCAATGTACCAGTGTGCAATTTGATAGAAACGGGAACTATTCAAGGTTTCGCCACACCGAAACTTCAAATTTGTCAGTATGCTCGATGCAAGACGCTGTTTTGCCTTACTTTAATATATATATATATTTTTATTGGGTACTTATGTCCAGTATTAAAGATTTGTTTAATGTACCAGTGTGCAATTTGATAGAAATGGGAACTATTCCAGGTTTCGCCACACCGAAACTTGGAATTTATCAGTATGCTCGATGCAAGATGCTGTTTTGCCTTACTTTAATATATATATATATTTTTATTGGGTACTCATGTCCAGTATTAAAGATTTGTTTAATGTACCAGTGTGCAATTTGATAGAAATGGGAACTATTCCAGGTTTCGCCACACCGAAACTTGGAATTTATCAGTATGCTCGATGCAAGATGCTGTTTTGCCTTACTTTAATATATATATTTTTTTATTGGGTACTTATGTCCAGTCTTACAGATTTTTGTTAATGTACCAGTGTGCAATTTGATAGAAATGGGAACAATTCCAGGTTTCGCCACACCGAAACTTGGAATTTATCAGTATGCTCGATGCAAGATGCTGTTTTGCCTTACTTTAATATATATATTTTTTTATTGGGTACTTATGTCCAGTCTTACAGATTTTTGTTAATGTACCAGTGTGCAATTTGATAGAAACAGGAACAATTCCAGGTTTCGCCACACCGAAACTTGGAATTTGTCAGTATACTCTCTGCAAGACGCTATTTTGCCTTACTTTAATATATTGGGTACTCTCATGTCCAGTATTACAGATTTTTAAAAATGTACCAGTGTGCAATTTGATAGAAACGGGAACTATTCAAGGTTTCGCCACACCGAAACTTGGAATTTGTCAGTATACTCTATGCAAGACGCTGTTTTGCCTCACTTTAATATATTTTTATTGGGTACTTATGTCTGTATTAAAGATTTGTTTAATGTACCAGTGTGCAATTTGAAAGAAACAGGAACTATTCAAGGTTTCGCCACACCGAAACTTGGAATTTGTCAGTATGCTCTCTGCAAGACGCTGTTACTTGCCTCACTTTAATATATATATTTTTTTTATTGGGTACTTATGTCAAGTATTAATTTTTTTTTAATGTACCAGTAAACTTTCCTCTGTAACTTACAAGACCTCCTAACCCTACTTCACCGACCTTATTAATGAAAATGGGCCGTATTAGCCTTTTTGTCAATGTGGTAATTTTCTCTTTATAATCCAAGTTTGTTGTGTAGTTTAATGTTATACTCTGTATTGTACTTGTAAATTCAACACAATTTTGCTCCTGGCAACAAGTTTGAATATGACTAAACCAAACTATCTATATGAACAGGTTTCACCACACCGATTTGTCGGTATATGCAAAATACTTGTTTGACTAATTATAGACCGTATCTTGTGGGGCACCTTTTGTTACTGGAATCGTTAAACAATTCAAGCACAAAATGTGCAACCATGCATTTCCTATAGTTACAAAGAAACTGCCCCACAAGATGGCGGCTATTTGGTACGGTCTATTGTCCAGTATCAAAGGGATTTTTTTCAATATACCAGTGTGCAATTTGGTAGAAATTATAATTATTACAGATTTCACCACACCAAATTTTGGAGTTTATTAGCGAACTCCGTGCAATATGCAAAGACATGTACTTGTCATAAAAATAGGTGAATTGGGCGCTTTTATAAGAAGTGCGACATCCAATATTATTATCTTTGAAGCCTACATTTGTTTGGTAGGATTCATTTTTGTGTTAAAAACTTCAATTCATTTGTAACTTTGACAAATGCATCCGTCCGTTATTGCATTTGATACCCCACTAACGCGTGCAATGCATTATGTGCATAGGCGTATGCAAAGTATCAAAAACGCACGATATCTGCAAAAGCTTAAAATATTTTAGTTTCCTGCACCAACACTTGTGTTCTATAGAAAATGCTAATACTTTCTATAAAAATTCACACTTTTTGTATTTGGGTACTTACTGTATAAACATTTTGTTTGTTTTGTATACGTACTACTAGTGTAAAGTTTAGTCGAAACTTTAATTTTCTATACTTTAATCACTCTTTGATTTGTCTTAATTATGTCAAATTAAGGAATATTTTACATTGCACAGTAGTACAATGTGATGTAAACATGCGTAATGTTATGGTTTATGATTTTTCTTTACATTGATTACTTGTTAATGTCCATACTTTTGCTAACTTGGCTATTTACAAAGTATGGTGCCTGATCACCGTTGAAATGAAACAACCAAACTTGGGATGGGAGAAAGATTGTATGGGCCTTGTCGGGATTTGAACCGGAGACCTGCAACTCACTGGGCAGATGCTCTACCAGCTTAGCTATCAGTGTCTTATAGCTCAACTGGTAGAGCGTCTGTGTAGTGAGTCAGGGTCTCGGGTTCAAATCCCGATAAAGCCCTTACAATTTTTTTAATTATCCCAAGTTTGGTTGGCTATTTACAGACATTCTTTTCCCCTTTTTCACTTTTTATAATCACACTCTGATATAATGACTGGAAATAAAACGTGTGGCTGGCCAGTTCAGTAGTCTGTTTAAAACCCAAGGGGACTGTATGTTAATGTGTGTAATTGTCTCAAACGATTATGCGTTCAAGCCCCTTTGGTTTTAAATGCATTGTTCAATACAAAACAAACCATGTTTACTCTCAATCCAAAATTGTTTTGGGTACTACTCTGTTAAATTCAACCCACCCCCCCCCCCCCCCCCCCCCAACAGAAAATGTTTTAATTAATGACTACCATGAGTGAGCAGCTGTGAATTAGTTTGTATTGTGCTTGACACTGCAACCTAGTAGTAGTACTTACCGGTATATAGTAATATAACCACACTATATACCGGGTATTATGTATGTTTATTTTAAAAACTGTTTTTAAGATGCAGTGTATTTAATTAGTTTTGTTTTAAAAGTCTTCAGCCCTGTTACCTCAATGCGCCAGATTTGGTTTTTTTCTTCAGTGAGTTGAAATGCAGCAACCTGACATAAATGTAAACGGTTTAGTTTCTTTCATAATCAGTAGGAATGGGTAAACTGTCTCAGGTACATGTACTTACGAATGCAGAATAAATGATTTGAAAGAAATTGAGGTGATTGAGTTTTCTTTCAGTTCTTTGCTACACTTTGGTCACTCCTACCCCACCATGCCATTTTATTTCAATTAACAGTTCAAGAAAAAACCTCCGTCAAATGTCTTTATATTCAACCTTATTTAATACAAGACCTTGTAGTAAAGAGAAACTTTGTATTAACAGGAAACCCTCTTTATAACCAAAATGTGGTACAGTTAAACACTTATAATAAGAGCACTGTTAATACAGAGTAATGCTTACAGCAAGGAACTTTTAAGTTCTGTCTTTGATAGATAATTTACAAAAGTCTCAATGACCTTATCAGTGTTATACTGTACATGTAATAATCATAATATGCACAATGCTGTACTGTCATGCCTAGCTGTTCACTTTTTATACCTCAAAAGAGAAAAATAATTTTTAAATTATTGTTCATTAACCTTCCATTCGCATTTTCTATATGTCTATTTCTTCTACTTATACTATTTATTTATTATTGTTATTATTATTTAAATTGATATTTTTATTATTTAGTTCGGCTCTCAAAATTAAGTCGCGATTTGATAGCTATCAAACCAAATTAAGATACAAGCCATTTACGCGCGCGCTACAAATACAGGAACTGTGGTAATACTTACGCAAGTCTATTATTTCATGTAAATACCGCCCTCAATAAGCCATGCCCGGAAGCGTAATTTTTTTTCCCAGGATGGTAAAGGCCAATATTTGCATACCTCGCTTTGGTTGGTCAGATTGTTACGCCCCAACTATCGCACCTGTCCTAACTATAGTTGGGCCGATCCCAACTATAGTTGGGATGGTCCCAACTGTAGCGTTGTAGTTGGGACTTCCCAACTATTGTTGGGACAGCTAGGCGCGTCTTATCACTGCCACAGTGCGCGTTGCGTGCGGGCATGCTCAGGGAGTTAGTCTGGTTCCCAGAAAACAAAATCCGATTTATTTTTTAAAGAGTCGCCAGGTCAGGGAACCGGGCAGTCATAGAGGGCGCAGTTCACTCCGCGTACGCAGGCCGGCTAGAGCAGACTCGGGGCGGCAAGCTAGATGCCGAGATCGCGTGCGTGCTACGGGTGCACAAACCGTAGAATTCGAGGGAATGGCATTTCGTTTCACGAGTGAGTAATTTTATTATCTCAAACCGGTATTTTGTCCGTATACATTGAACAAAGATTTGAGGGAAATTACCACAAAGATTTGAGGGAAATTACCTTTTGGAATCAACACTGAACAGATCCCGGTGTCGGGCGCTAACTGGCTATTAAACGGCTTCGCCCCACCGGCTATTTAGCCGGCACTCAGTCAATAAAATAGGGAAAAGAGTATTTTTTCCGTATACATTGAACAAAGATTTGAATGATGAGATTACCTCCTGGAATCAACAGATCATCCAATTTTAAGATATAGGGCCTACTTCCCACTTGCACTTCTGTCGGAAATGTTGCATTTCTGAGAAATGATAAAATTACTGCATAATGCACAAAATTGCGGCGCGAGCGTTCCGTGGGCAAGCGCGACAACAGAGGGCGCTGCGCGCACGCACAAATGGTTATCTTGTGCACTAAGTAAATGCAATTTGTGAAGGAGAAAATGTGATTTTTCTACAGAAAAGCAACATTTGCGACAAAAGTGCAAGTGGGAAGTCATCCTCTTGCAACAGTGCCCTTTTAACGCACTCCCCAACTCCTGCGTACCGAGGCCCTGTTGAAATCGGCCCCTGTTGAAACTGCTTCGCCCTGGACCATTTCGCCCTTAACCACATCGCGCCCAAAAGCCACTTTGCCCAAAGCCACTCTACCCAAAAAACACTTTGTGCTTTTGGCAACTCGGAAAATAAGTTTTTGAATTGATAATTTTCTAGGAACATAAAAGTTATTCACTTTAAAATGAGACACGGCATTAAAACAATAAAAACAGCATTTTTCACAGTAATCATTGCTTTCTTTAATAGGAGAGAATTTGCCCTGAATGGGCCGATGTCAGTATCTCGGGCCTTGACGAGACAGTTGCAAATTGAAGTATTGGAGAGGGTGAAGGGGTCCGTCTTTCCAGAGCTGATAGAGCACTTGAAGGAGCAAGACGTGGCAGAAGATGACCATGGATAGGGACTTGGAAATATGTGACATCATCGCTAGCGCACTGGGTACACTATATTAGTGTTCAGTTTTAGAACGCATTCTTGCCGTTTCTGAATTTTATTGCGCCTCATGAAAAATAAGCTCTAAAACATCACAACATTGTTCAATTCAAAGATTTTTTAAACATTTGTAATACTAATAGATACTAAAAATAAAGCACACTTTCTGACGATATGCATTTTTAAAAATTTATATTGGGGCGCAGCAAAATGTTTGTTTGGTAGTGAGATTGCTGGTCCAAAAACGGGTTGTTTGTGTTGCGACACAGACTTGTGAAACCGCTGACAGTTTGGGGTGATTGTTGTTTGTGTTTGTGCCAAATTTCATTGAAGAAAACATGTAATTTGCTTGTTTTTAGCCCACAAAAATGATTAATGGCTCCCTTTTGGTAACCCCTGTACTGCAAAAGTAGTACACGAAGGAGTTGTCCACGAAAACATCAGTCTTCCGGACAAAATGGTGACGTACGTGTTACACGGTGTCACTGCAATCGCCGATAATGGCCCCGAAGCTGATAATGGCCCCAAGCCACAGGGGAGGGCCATTATCAGCATCCCTAGCCAATCTTAAATGCACTGTTAATTATGACTTTAAAAAATGCACCTTTATTCTAATTCATAAATACCTTTTTGTGTAAAATGGGTCTTTCCATAAAAACAGGAGCCAGTGTGACATTTTGATGCATTTTGTTCAAGTTAACAAAATTTTAAAGAAATTTCTGTGCAGTTTCTAAATAACGTAGAATATTTCAAAAAATTTACACATGTCTTGGTATCATAGTCTTGAAAATATTCAAGAAAATCAGCTTTATTCGATCTTTGTTAGTGGTCGCCTAATGTGAACGGTACTGCGTTTCATTCGATCTTCGTTAAGTGAGATGTGAATGCACGCTTCCGTTAACTAACGATGATTAACTAATCTTTGTCGATTGAAGCCATTTTTGTAGTGAGAACAGGGTCTTAATCTCGGGTTATAAAATGTGGATTGAGGTGCAGATATCTGTCCATTTACAAAGTGATACCTCACTGCCATGATACCAGTTTCCAAACCAAACCATTTCCTTCAAAATTTAAATTATTAACTGATGAAGAAAATACATATGTACTGGTATTCCACTGTTTATTATAGAACATTATGTATGTGTTTTAAATATACATGCATGTACTTGTTAATGTAGTTTAGAAACATGTTCCTTTATTATACATATGTAGTGTACAAACATACATACATGAACGTGTCCTTTTATTTTTTGCCAGCTAACTCCAGAGTCCTTGCCATTTTGTACAAACGACACAACTTCTTTACAGGATTTGGTGATCGAAAAAGCCCTTTTAAAAAGCATTAAAATGTTAGTTTGGCTGCCATTTTTCTCAAAAGACCCACTGGTCATCTGCCGTCTATTGTGAACCACCTATTAAAGTATACTTTGAACAAAATAAAGTTAAAGCATCTGAAAGCAAGCAATTAAACTAAATGTGTCTGGGAGAAACTGCATACTTTGTTTTCCTTTTTGCAACATTGCAATTTTTATTCTCAAACTCATTGGGTTCTTATGAAAACACTAAAGGCTGTTTTCAACTTTTTCGGGAGTGTCTGATCATTTCCCCATGGGTCCCAACTGCGGGTGGGGTTGGATAACACTAGAAACGTGACTCTTTTCACACAAGGCCATTGTCAACGATAGTTGGGACCGACGACAATGAAGACTGGACTGTCCCAACTATAGTTGGGGAGTGTCTGATCATTTCCCCATGTGTCCCAACTGCGGGTGGGGTTGGATAACACTAGAAATGTGACCCATTTCACACAAGGCCATTATCAACTATAGTTGGGACAGATGACAAGGAAGAATGGACTGTCCCAACTATAGTGGGGAGTGTCCGATCATTTCACTCTTGCGTCCCAACTGCGAGTGTGGTTGGATAACACTAGGAACACGACTCTTTTCACACAAGGCCATTGTCAACTATAGTTGGGACAGATGACAAGGAAGACTGGACTGTCCCAACTATAGTGGGGAGTGTCCGATCATTTCACTCTTGCGTCCTAACTGCGAGTGTGGTTGGATAACACTAGGAACACGACTCTTTTCACACAAGGCTATTGTCAACTATAGTTGGGACAGATGACAAGGAAGAATGGACTGTCCCAACTATAGTGGGGAGTGTCCGATCATTTCACTCTTGCGTCCTAACTGCGAGTGTGGTTGGATAACACTAGGAACACGACTCTTTTCACACAAGGCCATTATCAACTATAGTTGGGACAGATGACAAGGAAGAATGGACTGTCCCAACTATAGTGGGGAGTGTCCGATCATTTCACTCTTGCGTCCCAACTGCGAGTGTGGTTGGATAACACTAGGAACACGACTTTTTTCACACAAGGCCATTGTCAACTATAGTTGGGACAGATGACAAGGAAGACTGGACTGTCCCAACTATAGTGGGGAGTGTCCGATCATTTCACTCTTGCGTCCTAACTGCGAGTGTGGTTGGATAACACTAGGAACACGACTCTTTTCACACAAGGCCATTGTCAACTATAGTTGGGACAGATGACAAGGAAGAATGGACTGTCCCAACTATAGTGGGGAGTGTCCGATCATTTCACTCTTGCGTCCTAACTGCGAGTGTGGTTGGATAACACTAGGAACACGACTCTTTTCACACAAGGCCATTGTCAACTATAGTTGGGACAGATGACAAGGAAGAATGGACTGTCCCAACTATAGTGGGGAGTGTCCGATCATTTCACTCTTGCGTCCTAACTGCGAGTGTGGTTGGATAACACTAGGAACACGACTCTTTTCACACAAGGCCATTGTCAACTATAGTTGGGACAGATGACAAGGAAGAATGGACTGTCCCAACTATAGTGGGGAGTGTCCGATCATTTCACTCTTGCATCCTAACTGCGAGTGTGGTTGGATAACACTAGGAACACGACTCTTTTCACACAAGGCCATTGTCAACTATAGTTGGGATAGATGACAAGGAAGACTGGACTGTCCCAACTATAGTGGGGAGTCGGAGTGTCGATCCCGGGTACGCGTGTTTGTTTCCTCACAAAATCTTAATTTTTTTCCTCTCAAAATGTTTTTTTTTCATCAAATCTGCACATAGGCTATTCCAATGTATATCCAAAAAATGTCTGATACTCTTCCCTACGAAAGATTACGCACAACGGTCGAATTGACTCGACTTGGTCAACGATCGAATAGCATACAACGGTCGAGTTGGTTTGAGTCGAGTTGGCAAACGGTCGAGTTTGAGAAACCTCAAACAATAATTTGCTTCATAACCATGAAAGATTACGCACAATTTCCTTCCCAATTTTCCGTGTAAAACATGAAATTCACTTCACGGGTGAACGCAAGGTAATTTCTCCTCTCTGCAGGCTACGTAGATGCAAAGCTAGAATTCAGAAAAGCCCATGCGATACGTAAAAATGCGTCTAAATGACGCACGATCCCATCTATAGTTGGGGAAGGGCGTTTGTCCCAACTATAGTCGGGACGGTCCCAACTATAGTTGGGACGGATACGATAGTTGGGGCGTAACAATATCATTATGCATATTCATGTTCTTGTTTATTACATGTCATATACCTGCAGAGTGCACATGTACTGCACACTGTCAGTGTGGTTGGTTGTGCAGTGTGTGACCACAAATACAAGAAATCCAGGCCCATGTTATACTGCCAAATAATTACTCTCTTTGTACATGTACATGTACATGTATATGTTGTCGAATTGAACAGTTTGGTAATAAAAATGACTTGATTGATGTCATTACAATATTTTGTTTGAATTTAAGAAATTGTTCTAAGTTCCAACATATGGGATTAGAGCAAGGTTTCCTTGCTCTATATGATGGGAAGAAATTGAAACCTTAACAAGAACAACGACACATTTATAAATTTATGCAGCGCTTAATCAACCCGGCAAGAAATAAATGTCAACCTGAAATGATTTAAATGATAAACATAGATATTTGCCCAAGAAAACCAAAATCTTCCAAGAAAATACTTAATATTTGAAAATTCTGGCTAACTCGAGCATATATGTTTTCAATCAATTCATGATCATTGACTTTGTGAAGTAAAAGTTGTAAGTTATTTGTTTCAGATGTTTAGTCCTTGTATGGTCTATTTTTCACCATAAATTGTATATGCGTTCACAATTGTGTGTGATGGATCATGGAAAGGCACTTCAGTGCTAAACTTTGACCTCCATTCCGCATGTCATCACGTACGTTACCAATGATATTTATTGCTGTATTGACCTCACCAAAGCCTTTGAGTTTGAACAGCTCATGCACGAACATGCTGTACAAATCTCACACTGCATGGATTCTACCGTATTTTTTTCCCCAGTACTGCAAACTAGTTTTGCGCAACCAGGGTGTGTGAACTCAAACTTAATTTTTTACCAAACTGTTCACATTGTTGAATTAATAATGATCCTAATTTGAAGTTGATGGAGGCCTACAGAAAAACGATTATATTTTCACCCGCTGTATATAATATTTTGGTGATTAGCCTACTGTAGGCCTTGGGCCAACCAACCATGGAGGAAGAAAACACATGGGCCAACTAAAAAACATAGGGGAATACTAACTTCGAAATCAGTACTGCAAACCACATGGTAGAATTGCCTTCAGACTAGGCCATTTTGTTTAGTGGTTGGGTCTTGGAATTTTAATAATACCATGGAATTATACACACGATCATGTGATCGTACAACTTCTAGTCACAGCCAAGGACGACCTTGCAATTGCAAGGGAGTTTTGCTATTCACTGAGTACACGATACGCACGCAATGTACATCCAACATGAACAATTTATCAATACGTCAAAAATCCAGCCAATCGGAAGCAAACATGCAAAGATTGGCCTTTACCATCCTGGGAAAAAAAATTACGCCGCTGTACACCATTAACCTAGATTGGTTCCCGATCCCTATAGATTGGTTTGCTTATTGTGAAAATATAGGGATCGGTAAAGGGCAGCCATGACGGGCAGAATTCTGCCCGTCACGTGGTTATTATTATTTATTTTTTTCTAGTAAGTGCGCAGATTGTGCATTGACATTTGTAACTTGGCCGTGCGTGTCGAACATATCCAATTATGTAAATAAAGTACATTGCCTAAAGCAAAGGGCTTGGCCAATTTTTAAATATAAAAAACACAATGCGCACGCGCAAAGACGACTAATTACAGATCAAGATGAAGCGCCCTTTACCTGTCCTTATATTCTCCTGTGTGGAATATGTGGACGGGAACCAGTTTATCCCAGCCCTTATACTGGTAGACTGGTTCCCGGTCCACATATTCTACATACGACGACTGAATATGAGGACAGGCTACTGTCGTGTTTAAAATAGCACTTTAAGCATTACGTCATATGCATTTATTTTTAGGAGCACATAACCGTTAATTTTCAAAGTGCGCTGCGCGCTATAAAGAATGAGTGTACAACAATTTGAAAGGGGTTATTCCATATTTGACCAATACAAATTTTATATATTAACCTTAAAATATTAAATATGCAAGGCATTGTATTAGGTGGGGTACAATGGCGGACGGTGGCTTCAATTTTAGACGTCGTTGCTTCATCCAGTGTATATATCGATGGCTGGGAAGTGCTAATCTAGTCTGGTTCCCGGACCAAAAGATTTCCGACTGATCTTTAGGTCCGGCAGTTGCCAGTGTAAATGTTAGTCCGCCATACTGAAACAGGAGAAATTCATCCTTTTTCCGAAGGTTACCGAAGTTACCCGAATGCACGTCCGGACGTTATCGTGAATCGTCGAGTACGATTCGTCATTGTTACGAGAAGTTTATTTAACGCCGCGTGCCGCCGCGCGCTTTGAAAATCTGTTATAAGCAAAATGCTGTATTATCAGTGTTCTAAGGAGGCCTCCCACAACAGACTGAGCCGGGATTCTGCCGAAAGTCTGCGGCTGTCTGCCGTTGCTAAGCTGGCGGGAATCGGCAGACTGTTAAAATAATCGGCTGGCCTAGATTTATAAATAATTCATGAGCTGATATGATCGGTGTTCATGAATACGAGCGGTTTTACGGGACATGCCGCAAATGAGTGACATTGAACGGCTTCACTACCGAAAATGTAATTTTTACGTCGTACATGAATCTCGGTGCCACGAGCTTAGACTTCATGTGATTCAACCACTAGCGCGAATGTTTGTTGCAAAAGATCCGACGTCCAAGATGTACAAAAATACAAACCGGCGAAATGTTTCTAACTGTGCGCGCAGCAGGCCAGGTTGCGCTGTCCAGCTGATTACGTACGGCAATAAATTTGCCAATGTTCGCGAAAGAATTCACGAAATATTTCGTCGGCGTTTTCACGAAGTGGCGAATCCGCGAACGCAGTAGAAAAACACGTGTTTATAGAAAATCAGTGAACTATTTCCTCTGTATATCGCACCGCAAAATGCGACGCCTTTTTGACAATCTGCAGTGCCACTTTTCAAAGTGCATCGAAGTTTTTGACTTGATGGAATTGGAATTTTTGTTTTGATCGGAATGGAATTAGCGACACATTTTTTCAAGATCTTATTCTTATTCTTGCACTTATCCTTATTCTTTTGTTAATGTTAGTGAAAATGAAAAAAACGAAAATGGAAAAGGGACGAGACTAACGTACCACGAGTCCACGACGGCATACGCGGCACCGGCAAGGTTCTCCGCACGCACAAACGTGCGTATCGCGATCGGCCTGTTAAGCCCAATTCATACTCGCTCGGCGACCTACGTGCGGAACGGAAATTTTGTCCGCCGAGTAGGGTCAAACAAGTTCAACAGTGCGCGGTCAGTATTAACTCTGCAGTGACTACACTCGGCGAAAGTGCGGCGAGTGAGTTCGGCGGAGAAGTATGAACCTAGCTTTACGCTGAAATTCCGGTCCGCCGACACACATGAAAAATTGCCGATCAAAACATTCAGCTCCCAATACGCACAACAAAATTGTCACACATGGTGCTGCTATAGTGAATAAATGACAGAAAAAAAAACCACGTAGAGAACATGAGAGAACGGATAAAAACTACTTCGATGTTGATGTTCGACTGTAAATAATTGACTTTTTTTCCCACAGCAAGATTAACAACAACTCGTAAATACCACGGAAAACGGCATTTTTTTTCAGCTGTAAAAGAACAACGACCAAACAGAGCAAAAGTAAACATATTAACTCATTGTCTAGTGGTGGGCCATGAATCTGTGATGAAACTTTGTGATAGTTTGTTACTTTGGATACGAGTCGGCAAGGAATATAATCTGTCAAATTTAACATGTTTTTTTAATATTATTATTTGAAACACAATAATAATAGTTATGTCTGTTAAAGGCCCTGTACCCGGTAGATGATCTGTTTTTGAGCGATTCTGCGAATAATTTTGTCAAATGTACCACGTTTAAAAAAACATGAAATTCCATATAGGACTAAAGCGTTTTCCTGGTCTTGGCGGGGTGTTTCAAATATTCGTTCTCAGTTGATCGGGTACTATGTGGCTTGTGTCATGCACTCTGTGGCGCACATCATATAATGCGTGTGCGCGCGATCCATAAAAATGCATCGCGTTGGAACACGCACACGCAGTAGGCCTACACAGCGCCCATGCATGCATTTTGGACCGCGTAGATGCGAACCCAAAATAAGTACATCGTTTGCAAACGATCTAAATAATTTTATCTTTACGGATTATTTTCTGGTGAAATTATATCATTTTGAGCGGAAACCTTTCATTGGGTATATAGTTGCTATTAATTCAATCTTTACTTTCAGAACTTTTCCCCTGTAAACTCGTCCATTACTTTTTGCAAATGATACACTGGGCCTTTAAAGGTGAATATACCTTTTGCTATTTTTGGTATCACAGAGCTCCAGATCTATCAACACTAGCATAACGAGAGGACATGGATATGGCAGGAAAGGTGGTTGTCACGAACGTTTGGGTCGATTTCACTAACGTTATACAATACTTCGTAACTCGAGATGCGATGGGTTACCGCTTATAACTTCAAGAAACTTGCGTGTAACGATGCATAACGTTTCAGCTGATGATCAGCTCATTTCCTCTTTATTGTTTCCTCATCTGTCACATTGAAAATATAAAAACACTGTACAAAGTTGGATTTTTTTTGTATTTTCCTCTTTTTTTTTTGGTAATGACCCATGCAGTTGCATGCCTGACATTAACGTTGCTTTGCTTTGCCCACTGTCGCGTCGACATCAGTATTATTTCGTCCGGGTCGTTTTACACAATATAAGTTGGCCTACATGTATTTGTATCACGGAAATCACTATAATCCCTCCTCATGATCACTGTACATCTCTAAGAGGGTGGGAAAATCAGATGGAAAAACATCAACTTTGCACGATGTGGTGGTTCCGCCATGTTGCTGATCAGAGCAGTATATATGCGAGACGTTATTAGGAGGCGCGATATACGGGCGGATTGCAATATGCGGTCTAAGACCGGTCCATAGGCTTAGCCGGCTAACGCAGCGTCTACTAAGACCGGTCTATAAGTATAGCCCGCTTGCAATATCGTTGTCTTAAAGTTAGACCAGTCTTAAAATTAAAGCCCAGGCTTTAATTATTGGAGACCGCGCTGCATCTCGTAAATTGGCATAAAAACGCACATTGTGCCCATTAGAGCCTTTTAAAGTTCCATTTGATAACTTTCGCGGTCAGTTTATATGCAAAAACTGCACCACACAGTATACACGGCTTGAAATCACGCAAGGATAGCCGGCTGTGTCACTTTCCGTTAAGATGTGTGTTTTCGGCTGGAGCAGCCGTACTTCAGTTAGACTGCATGGTTTATTTCTATAGGTTAAACCAGCGACTAAGCCGAGACTGGCTAAATAGTATAGCCGGCGATAAAAGACAGGTCTTAGACCAGTGGCTAAGTCGATTTTATTGCAATTCGCCCTAGATTGTGATTGGCTATCCGTGCAACAATCCTATAAATTTGTGAAACCGTGTTTGATCATGATGTCATCCATGTCATTAATATGTCCCTTCCATTTAAAACACACTCTTAAAACTGCGTGGTGGTTTTTTATGTGGTCAACGGAATTTGACCATGTTCGTGGTTAAGTGAGTATCTATTTGACCCCATCCTGCATATCATTTTTTACTGGGTTATTTTAACAATGTTTTACTTGTCAAATATCACGTGATGTATAAGCGTATTTGGAGACATTAAAAAACATTTCATAGTAACTAATT